>JAQGBQ010000555.1:0-19654 GCA_034698485.1 Vertagopus arboreus | reverse complement strand
CTGCGTGGTGAAATAAACAAACTTTGTTGCCCCATTGTATGTATTTATATCACTTTCACTTACGTATAAATTCAAAATTCACAAAGTTCCGGAACTTACCATTTCATGAATAGAGAGTATCAGGTGTGGTATGAATAATAAATACTGCTCATGAAATATTGTTCCATGTATGTATTTGTGAGATAATATTAGGAACTTGCTATTTCATTTTATAAATGAATCAATCGCTCACATCTTTTTGTATGCGATCTCAAAGATAATCCAGGGCAGTACCTAACTATTTCCAGAACTCACAGAATTCAAGAGTAGCTAACTTTTAGAAAGTCTAAGAAAATTCTTTCGTTATTTTTCGCTAGATATACTAATGTTCCAAACAAATATGTAGTAGTAATCTACTTTTTCATCAATTTAAAATAAAAATTCGATATTTGTTCCATTTCTCCGCTGTTTTTAACGAAACCATGCATGAATTTCCCATCAATTTTCTCTTCCTTACAAATAACTGTCGGATGGTATCAGTAATTTACTTAAATTTATGTACTTATTTCCTTTGAGCAAAAGTGAAAAGGAAAAAAATGTATTAGTTAATGCCAGCTTGTTCAGTAAGAAGCGGAATTCTGCAGCATTTCGTTGTATATATTATGCACATCATTTCTGCTCGAGACAGCTCATTGAAAAATTGAATAGCAAATTAGAATAGAATTCAGAAGGTAATGGGACCATTAAAGACATTTTAATACCTGTTTGTTTGTACTAGACTGGATATTTGTTCTCTTTTAAAACTGCATAAGAAGTTCCTTAGTCTAATTTATTGAGACGGTTGAATCTGAATTGGACGGAAATTTGTTTGCCAAGAATCCACTACTGAAAATTGAAAGGTGCACCTTCAATTTTTGGAATTGGTTAAATAACCCAACAGTTTATTCTTTATAAAGCATTCAAACAAACTATTCATGTAGAAAAGAAAGTCCTTGAGAAATTGACTTGATTTTACAAACTTCTGACTTATTTGTGATGAAGTAGTGAATCTCAAGCTTGAATAGGTTTTAACCAGAGTCAGATTTTTAAAAATCCTTTTTATTATGTTGGTAAGATTTTGAATCTAGAAATGAAAGCACTATGTAAATCGATATGCATAGTGGAAATGGGCGATATATAACATTATGTTAAGAGGAAGTGGTATTTCCAAAAGAAATATGGATTTAATGCATCAAAGATGCTTTTTCGGCTTAAGTTCGTTTTTCTGTAGAGTAATGGAGCCCTTTAATTTCCATAGTCCACCATCCCCGTAGTACATTTAGAGGAAACACGAACTTCATACTGTTTTATTTATAGCGGAAGCATCTTTCATGATTTCCGGATTATTCCATTTCCTTATGCTATATACTTTTTATATGAACCATTACATACATTCCGCAGGATGGTTAATTTATTTTATGGTGCTGGTGAAGTATCAAATGTGTAAACTACGTTAGTTTTCCTTCTAGTGTCTACATGTGAGCTTGACTCTTGAAAAAGCGTGGACAGAAACCTTGTGGTTTTATGTAGAAATTATTTTATGTACAACAAATTCTGAGGTCAAACCAAGATGAGCCAAGCAGTCAACTATCATACTTTAAATCATGTTTAGACTAATGCTGTAGTTTACCAAACTGTCAATTTACAATATTTACTTACAGGAAATATACATAGAACCGTACTGAATGATAAACCCATCGTCAATGAAACCCATCGTTGGAAATTGTTGAATAAATAAATTCATAGGTTATGAAAGGGAATTATTGAATTTATACCCACAGAAAGACGCAACAAGAACTCCTTGGTGGTGTAAAAAGAGAATAAAAAGACATAAACATGGCTTTCGCAGCAGCTCGTATGATACGGAAGACGGAAGTAAGACCTGTGCCTGTACATGATCGGAAATCCAAATCTGATCATTCCAGGTCTAGGAGTAAGGTACGATGTCGTCAATTCTCTATTCCCGTCAAGACTCTGATTTATGAAGCAACATTCGTACAAACAAGCTACAATTAAAAAAGTCAGCCAAAATGTAAATGTACTATATTTACTTCACTGTAAATATGTGCTACCAAAAATGAGTATCATTGTATTCGAGTATCCTTGGCTTGCTATCAATCTTGCAAGTCTATTGATAAAAATTTGCAAAAATATCTAACGAAGAACAAATCTATAAACTTAATCAATCGGAGGATATTAATAAAACCTACTTTGACCAAGTCACGAAGGGCTCATTAAATTAAAAGGTGGAGAGCAATGCTAATACAACTTGCCACTTATACTGACTTTATGTTTATTGACTCAAGGTTTTAGACATTTCTTCTAAAAGTCTGATTTTATGTATCTATATCAAATCGTATACATATTCCTATATACCGACTTTCTGACAGAGTGAAATTAAAGTTGGTGAAAGTACTACTGTATTTATTCATCGTTCTAATAGTCTATAGAAGTACTCACTTGAACTCTGACAGTTCAGACCCACTACCAAATTGGCACACAAGAGTCCAGCCTCTTTGATTTTGATTGCTTTCTTCAATTTAACTACTTTCCAATCATGAACAAACCAAGATGTATTTGCTACTTTTGCAAAATTTGTAGTGCCACTTCAACTTTACTTGTATCTAGACAACATTCCCACTTTACACTTGCTTTAAAAAGAAAAGTGCAAACGAAGGCTGTCTATGTATTTATAAACGAAGGTGTGGATTATAGGGTCAACATATGTAGGACTGGTACTTACAAGGAATCAAATCAGAATTAATAGCAAATATCTGTAGGTTTTTATCAGTTCTAGTTTTTAAATGTTCTTTTATAAACGTGCAAGTATCTAGTCGGGATCCTAACAGCATCATTAAATAGTAATGTACGTAAAGTAATGTTATTCTTCATTTGATGGTATTGGATGCAATCTTTTTGGTTTAGTCTTCGTCAAGTTTTATGAGCTGAGAAATTCATGTTTCTTCACCAGACGATTGCTAAGTTCTTTGGACGATTTCTTCACTGTCTTAGTACAAATAGGCAAATTTCAATTCGACAGAAAATCTAATTGAGAGAAATAAGCAGGAAATGTTATATATACTTCCATACAATAAATTATTGTGTTGTAAGAAAATAATTAATTGATTTGATTCTATTAGATTATCATAATTCAATATCTGTTAAATTAATTGGCTTCACAGCAGAGAAAAATATGCCAGTTTGGCATTCGCTATTTCTAACCTACCGCAAATAAATTTCATATAGACTCCACTTGAGTTAAACCACATCCGATTCATCTTCACCTTGGACGGGTTCAAGAAAGGTTAAAGTCGTTCAGGGGAAATTAATGGAAAAGTTCCCTGCAGTTTAGAGCCAATTAAGTCTCGAAGATGAAATAAAACCATCAGAATTATTGATATCTTATTTTGACTTGTAATTTTCCTTTTTTTACAATTCTCGGTTCTAAACCATTGAGATAAGATTTAGCAGAACGTTATCTTGTTAGAGGTAGTCCTAACTTAAATCGTTTCGTTAATGTTCAAAAATTCGTATAAGTTAATTATTTTAAAAACAATTACAAATCTTCCGGTTGACAAAACACTTCACTACTGAATGCTTCTATAATTCTTAGAAAGTAACTCCAAACCCAATCAAGGCCATTGTAATAGAAAATAGATTTTCTTCTTAGAACATAAGAAGAAGGTTCAGCAAGATAATTACTTTGGGGAAAACCCATTAGCAAAATCCACTTGTATTCTCAGTTCACACGTTTTTTTATAACAATAGCTACTACCTTAATCGATATTTTTGGAGGGTTGTGATTCTTGTATGGGGTAATGTTAATGTTGATGGTGGTGGCAATGGTAGCTTAAAAGTGAAAGTGGATGAGGTGATGCGTGTCGTCGATAGACAGAATCCTTACTTAAGAGTTGCTCAACCAAATTAAGCCACTCATGCGATGACAGAATATGAAGAAAAAACTTCAATTTTCCAATTAATGGAAGAACTTTTTTTCTCGTGCGTTTAGCACCACCCCCAGTAATATATTGCTTAACGTTCCTCCGAGATTTTCTCAGTACCTGCCTTCGTTTTGTTCCCTTTAAGAGTTTTCATCTTGGTGATATTGCTTATGCCATTCGTGATTTCGCTGTAATTAATGGAGGAGGAGATGACCTTGATTTTGATATTAAGTATCTTTGGACAGATGCTCTTTCACCCAATTATGAATAAGTGCTTTGTTGAGAGGTTGAAAGTTCAGACGAGCAATTCGTTTAAAAACAAAATTAATGCATATATGTATCAAAGATCTCATTGTATTCAAAATTACTAAGCACTTAGAAAGTAGAACTTGTCTATTATTACAATACTCCCTTTCTGTGAATCTGCATCCTGTTTTCAACAACTTTGAAGTTTGATATTGTTTGCACATAAATGATGGAATAATGAACCTACTTAAATACATAAACATAAACTGAGGCAAAGGAATTGTAAGATTTCTACAAATAAATAAGTTTGGTTTGCTAAACTTTTTTCTAGTAGTCTTGATGAATATTTAGTTGCTGTAAACTATTTTTGTTCAAATGCTTATAGTTAGTTTTCTATAAAGTGGAACAGGTGAAGTAATGAAATTTTAAGCAACAACGCAATTTCATTTGTCGTCTTTAGTGAAAGCTGCAAGTGGTTGACCCTTTTCCCACAACTCACTTTGTCCTATTTCGATTGTATTTGAGATAAAGGAAATACAAATGTTTCATTGATTGTAAGTCTGTTTACAATTCCGATTGCCATTTCTTTCGATTGATGTTTGAATTTTTCTTTGTTAGAAATGTTTTCAAATTATCTTTTGATAACATTCATCATTGGAAAATTGCATTTGAACAGATTTTGGCAGGAGAAAGTTGACTGTGCTACTGAATGTTAAAGTTATATAAGTATTATATATATGTATAATTAGTACATATATTACATAAACTCTGCAAACGAACCTTGGATGGTATATGTTCTAAGGTAGGTAGTTTTAAATAATACCGGAAAGAGTTGATTATAAAGAGCATGAACTACACACATAATCTTGTTAATCCCCTTCCGTTCCGTGTGGTTGGGTACTTCTCGATTCGAATTTATTTCCATGTTTCATGACATTACTGAATTAATCCTAGCCCTTCGGTCTCGGAACGACTTTTGCTTACATACCTATGGGTAATTGATTGACAGTCAGTGGTTGGAATACAAAACGGCTGTCGAGCTTTGTTCTTGCTCTTTTGATACTGCACCAAGGACATGTCTATTAGACGATGTAATCGCATGAGTAATATAAACCGTGAACTAAATAGACGTGGTAGTATTTATGTTGTGATCTCTGCATGGTGATCTAAGTGAACATCAGACGTACTACCCGATAGATTATCTAGTATTTCTGACTATCGAGCGATATCAAATTTTGTACCAATCACAATGTAACGATCGCCAAATAGTGACCTAAGCGTCATGGAAAGTAACGAGGAAAGATATATACATATTAGAAAAGTAAAATCAATCTCATCTACGAAGGCTGATGTCTATAAAATCTCTCATTTCTATACACATTTATGATTCCATTACAATTCCTGTACATGACATACATCTGTCTGTATGACAACTTTATAGCGTTCTGGGAAACACAGCTGGATAACTGGAGAGGATGATGTTTGTATTTTATGTCTGTTTGATTTGAGTAGTATATCAAGGATACTATTCCATGTGATTTAGTTAGTTTTTCCCATCATGCAATCTATTCTTTATTCACATCTCAAACTACACCAGTTACCTACTATAGCTACCTTTTCATATATAGGGTGGTGACTCAAGAATCCAAAGGTTGACTCAAGTGTTTAAAACATTTTATCTTGAGATTGACTTGACGTTAGATGAGATTTTCTATTTATTTGCTCAGATCTTCAAACTTTGATAAACATGGATGGAAGAAAGTACCATTATTACAAACTCAATATATTTGTATAGTTGCATACTTACTGGCATTCGGTTAAAAAGGGGTTTCTACGTTACATTAAAATATATCTATGTTAAGGTTACTTTCTATCTCTTTGGGATTGAGAAAGAAAGGCTATAATAATTGAATCCGCCTGTACTCCAAATCTCTTTTGTTCCACTATTATTGAAGATATTTGGAAATCTGTTTTTCATCAGACCCGCTGCCTGTTGACTTGGAAACGGTCTCCAGCTAGAGTAGAGTGGGCTTCATAGTTCCATTGCCAAGTTACACTCTGTGATAAACATCCGTTCTCCATCCAAATAATGTACGTCTACATAGGCTTTCAGGAAATGTACAAAACATAATGCTATTTGTACAGAGAACAGTGCCTGTAAAAGCTGTCCTCAATCTAGTTTATATATATGTACTTTCTCCATTGATTCTAATGCAATAGTCGAACCCAACCCCGATGTATGTATGTATGACTTTGCTACATTTATACTTGGGCTTATAGTACATTTACCAGACTCTTGTTCTGAAGTTGACACTGTTTGTTACTCTACCTTCGAACGATGTATAGTTACATTCATACGTCGTTTATATTGCAATCGAGATGGGATAAATAAACATCTCAATCATTAAATTTTATTCTGCTCGGATTAGTCTTGGAAGCAAGAGTTGTTTTGAGCTAGCTCTAGAGACACATACATAAAATGTATGTATGCTGTATTTGAAAAGTACTTGAGCTTACTCCAAAATTGGATATGATTTTCTATAGTTTTGATGGGTTTGAAGTTTGAGCTAAACAGAGAGGACATAGCTTGGAGTGTAGAAACTAGTTCAAATAATATATCGAGAAGTGAGTGAGTGACGAGCAATAATAAGGAAGAAAGTTCCATTCCTTGTTTTGTTGGATTTGAGAGTGCAGGGAATGTTTGGGTGGGAGTGGTAGTCAACGTTTCAGAGATATAATATAAGTGGAGAGTGACAGATAGGTTTTCTCATTTTACTCAATCCTGTCACCCACATCGACAATAAATTTTTACCAATTGAGTCAGCCACTCCGTCCTGTTGCTTCGTCGTCGTCGTCCTTTCGTCTATGTCTACACGTCCTTCTTGTCATCTTTATGTAGACCGCTCCTCCAGTTTTCTATTGTAGTATAAAGTAGAAGGAGGCCTGAGATACAACAATACACAAGCATCCAAACCAACTTCCTTCTGTGGAAAACAGACAGGACATATTCAAACATAGTCGTTTTTAGTTTTGAGTTTTTGAAAGAAAATTGTGCATATCCACACCAAACATATTCTACAACTTTAGTATCTACGCCCATAATTTTTAAAGGAAAAATAATCCCAAAACTATTACAAGAGACATTGTGGAAAAGGAAAGTGTGAATGTGATTGCAGTAGTTTCACCATACTTTTTTCTACTAGTTTTGGTGAAAGGACTCCCTACAGATCGACTTTGTACTCATTTTCTGCTACACTATTATCTCGTGGGTCTCACTTGAGTTTCTTATATGTATTCGCTGTAATAATGATAGCCGTACAGTAGTTTTGGCTGTAACTGTAGCAAATGACACCCGTCAAGGGCTTTATGATTCTGGTTAAGCTAATTGGCTTTTTCTCCGTTTCAGACAGACCTAAAGCGATTTCAGACCTTAGCAAAAGAGTTTTACCTTAATGAATTAGCTAGGAGAAGAGGTCGAAGTGATAACACTAACCGTTACGTTACTTTAGATATTAAATTGCCTGAAACAACACAGATTAGAATTTAGAGGAATACTTTTCTTTTCTGGTTTTCACCACTCTGAATCTAATTGTTTAAAGGCATTATCAAATAGTTTTAAGCGTCTTTCAGCTTATTATGACATCTGCGTTCTAAATTCCTAATGTCAAGTTGTGAAATGAATAAAGGAACCCTTTTTGTTTAATTAATTGCAATTTGTAATCATTTCAAACTCAATACTTAATAGGGATTTTGCAATAGCACATACAATTCAAAAGACTGATAGGATTATATTAGGCAAGGACTACATAGAATGTATTTATTTGAGAACAAATTGAAATAATATTTTTAGATGCTTTGAGTCTTTTGTTATTTTAAAAATCATTCCTTGTTTGTCATTCACTATGTTTATGCTTTCTCCGTTCGACGAAAACAAATCTCAAAAGAGTTTCTCTTGCCTTTTAGTTTCATGTGCATGCATGACAATTTATTTCTTTGTAAACAAATCATTATTTACTTTCCATCTTATCCTTAAGCTGTCTACTGTCGAACGACTGAGAATTACTTCTTTCTCACGATCTACCTGCTTCAATAGAACTGCTAATACCCTTTCAAAAATAGTAAATCTTTTGAAAGCTTCAGGCTTTTGGTTTTATGTTTTTGGGCACACAGCTATCTAAATCTACTGTTACGAATTATAAATAACATAGCTTTTTTTAAATTATACAAACTTAGATTAGAATTTTTTATGGTCTTTTAAATCTGTTTGAAGTACAGACAATTGAAGAAACATCATTTCGAAATACTTCAATTTCCCTAAAAAATAATTAAGTTATTCAGTCAGCCATGGCATTTATTTTGGTTGGGTTGTTGTTTGTTGTTGTACACGTAGTTTAATAAAAGTAAAAAGAAGAGAAAGTACGAAATAAAAAAAGTTTACGACTTGGCTTTTAAAAAGGAAAGAAAATGATATCACCATTGGGACTTGTGTAATCACAATCACAAGAGTGGGTAGTCACAAGATTCGGTAGGGTACCCTCAACTTTCTCTAAAAATTCATTAGACTTTCTATCATATTACCCTAACTGTTCGGTTTTGAGCCTTGGTGATACTACTACGGTCAGAATCAGAGAGTTGGCTTCATGCATGCATTTATGACATTACGCAGGAGATTATATTTGATAGTGCCATTGCATTAGCCAGGTAGGACACGGGTAGATGAATCTGTAATCGAAAACTACTTCATGGAATCTTTGCATATTAGTTTTTGTTACATAAATACCTTGTCTCTATCTTGGCTTTCTCTTCTTCTTCTACTTCTTTGCAGCTTCTGTCCTATAAAAATATGGAGAAAAATGACACAAGAGGAACTAAACTTCAAAGGTGTTTGGCAGCTGCTGCGCTATATATTATAGTTTGTACACGTACTTGTACACTGCTTTGTGGCAATGGGGCGGAATAATAATGGCTAAGATAACATATTACATAATGTCATTTTCATTAGGTATGTCCTATTTACAAAGCCCTTCTCCTACTGTCACAGAAACAACAGGGAGGAAGCGTCGAGTTCTTTTCGTCTCTCAAGGAGAAGTCTTCTGATGCGGTAAAAGTTCTGTCCTCATAAAAGATCTTCCGTCCTGGAGATATGGATCAATCTCAACCTCAAACAACATAGCCCTCAATCCCAATCAGTATGCAGTAGTCTTGACTGATGGCCGGAGATCGACTAGTGTAGCAACTCATCATGCTTAGAGTAGTAGTGTGGATATTTTTTAGTGCCATGATTGACTGATTTCCTAACTTATCCAGAAAGAAAAAGAAAGTGGTGCGTCAAATCTCATAATGTTATGAAGCCTTGTAGTTAAACAAAAAGTGATTCCGCCCAACACAACACATCGGTCTACCTACACCTTAGTTTCGTCTACTTATTAGTGAACTTTCTTTCTCGTGACTTTCAATATCACACTATTAAATAATACCGGGCTGCCGTACCGTCTCAATCAAAATTTTTATTATTACAAAAAAGACTGTTTTAAAAATCGTAGTGAATGCGAATAATGTCCCAGTTGATTAAAGGTAGTGCAACAAAAGGAATTTTTAAAATGGGCTACTTAACTTATCATAATAAATTCCTTTAATTTGTAAAGATGAGCTTTCATAGGACCAAGTATTACAAAATCAAATACACACACATATACACACGAACACACACCTTTTTGTAATTAGTGCTGAACACGAGTTTTAATTCCTGTACATCATCCTACAAGATAACAGTCTATAATATAACATTCCCTGCCTGCACGACTTCTGCCTTGTGAATGATAATATATTTCTAGCTGCCCCACATAGATTCTAGACTCCCTGGAATCATCATTCTTTAAAATATAGTAAATTACACTTGTTACTACACACCCACTGCAACTAATTTCTTGAAGAACTTGAACTCGAGAGAAAATCATGCATGCGGGGGTTGTAAGTCGTAATCTTGTAAGTCGTAATTTGGTACGTTTTAGTAATTTATTAAGTACTATGAATGGACTTTGTTTAACTTAAGCTACTTTGTCATAATCCCTTTTGCTCATCATTGATGAAGCATTTAGTAGAATTTAGGCTTTTAAGTTCATCTCAGGTGGAAACACCTGCTGCTACAGATCCCGTCCTCCTTGCTACTTCAAACCCGAATTAATTGCATGAATAAGTACATACCCATAGAATGTTAATAGAGTAGTCGTCTTTGTGCTTAGAAATAATATCTGCTCATTAAAAACTCCTCTGTTCGTAAACACCCCTTTTATTTGCTTTCGTGAAACTAAGTATTACAGCTTCCTTTCTTTGCTCCATTTTTTGTAAAACAAAAGCTTCGTGGTATGGTGATCATAAAGAATTTAACTAGAACCAGGCGTTTATGTCTTCTTCTTCTTTAGATTATACTTACCTTTCAACAGCTCCTTAAACCTTGTAATAGAAAGTAACAGTGAGGGGTCTCTAGAACATGATGGTTTACTGAATTAAAGACAGAATAGAACAATTTGACATTGTTTTCTGTTGATCTTCTTCTTCTTCGTAGAGAAAAAGTTCTTCAAAGACATAAGTCCTTTTCTTCATCTTTCAGGGATTAATGGGTTCATTTGGGATTAAAGATGATAGGTTCTATGGATCGTTGAAATAGCTAAACCTAGAAATGGACCGGTTGAATTATCACTTTTTGTGGTGCAGAGTCAATTTAGAAGGGCAGATGAAAGGATATTTTATATCTCAAGATATTATCAAAATAACCGAATCCAGTAGGTTGTTTTAATGTTTGACCTGGAGAACGCAAGGGGAAATTTAATGGGAGAATGGCGTAATGAAATTATTTTATTAGGTTTACGGGCTCAGTTTATTGCTTGAATAGAAACAATCCTGCAAATGGGAAACTTAAGCTTATCTTATATTAAATTATTAAGACATTGAATATTCCTAGAATTTCAACTAAGATTTCCAAATACTTATCTTGTAGCAGAAGTAGGGTTAATTTAGGTTTGGATGGTTTAAGTGTATAGACTTATGCAAAACTATGTAAAGCCATGCAAATACATAGTTGGATTGTATTGGTCGTTTGTTGAGACAGTCAACTACATTTCCAAGAATGATTAAGGGTAGGGCACTCAGATATAAGGATTCATTTCATTTCCAAAATCCCAAGGTCTGACGTAAAATGAAAAATGCTAAAAAATTACAGTTGCCAAATACCATAGCTTTTCATAGCTTTTTCGTCGTAAACACCTTGAATTATTACTTGCACTTAGGAAAATGGAATATTTTATGCAAATCTTGAGTCATTGGTGTTATTATGTATTCCACATTACAAGGTTTTTGGTCAATCTCGTGTCACTTTTAATATCAAAATACTAAGATTCATTTTTAGAAGATGAATGTGGAATTGATTTAACCAAATCTCTTAAATATTAATTAATAAGTTCTATGCACTATTTCAGATGTACTAAAGATTTACATTTGAGTTTTATTATATAAATTCATATGCAGACACAGACATACTACCAATCCCATTATTGCAACAGAATGTGCACATATTTGAAAAATACTTCCCCAGGGGCTACATGTCCATTTAAAAAGGAAAGTTCCCGCAGAATGTTAGATTGTTTTTCCGAAATCAGTGACAGGTTCCATAAAAGAAGGAAACTTTTACGGTTTAAAGCCCTTTCAGAGATTTATTAAGTGCTCAGCAAATCTGCAGATCCCCAGGTAACTCACAAGGGAAGGGAAACTTTCCCCGTGAAAAAGAAATATTGCCACAAAACCTTAAATCTTAGATTTGATTCTTTGCAACCCTTCCAGAATCAACAAACAAACACCATGTTATGTATGGTGGATATCTCCAATCTGTATTGCAAGTTGCAACTCAAGGGAAGGAAATCAAGGATGATTTGTCTCATTGAATTTACTATCTAAGGAAATCAAGGAATTAAGGTTCTAGTTTGTAGTCTGTGTCTACCTTATCTTTTTATTAGGCTGTCTTCCGAGAGAATACTTTGAAATATGGATTATTGGCTCATTTAATTGGCTACAAGGTTATACATATAATATGCAGTTACATCCTAGTTCCAATTCTAACTATATTACAAGGAAAGAGTATACTTCGTTACAGTTTCTATCTGATCCCAGTCTCATAGGATCTCGTAAAGGACTCTGAGCCTAATTTAGTGATCCACTTTAGGAGACAGTTACACCCATAATTACATCTGAAATCCCAGTCTTTAACTCCCGGTTCGCATTCCATTATCTATTGTATTTGGAAATTCTATTCTACTTTATTATTGTAGAAGCAAACTTAAACAATCTAACAAACAGTATAACAATGAACCAGACTCTATTGAGAATTGTGCAGTTCTAGTAGAAACACAAAGCCCAGACCGGTGTCTTTTAGTTGGACTTGGTTACTTTGGGTATTCATCCCTGTATATAGTATATTAGCTTTCACATTCATGAAAGATTAGAAGAATACTTTATTCGGGTCTGAAACCCTCAAACCACGGCTTGTAATAAATATTCAGTTATGCAACCAAGTTACCACCCAAGTTATGTGCAACATGAAATAATCTGCTCGAGTCTTACATATTCATATCAACCTTTTAGACAATGTAGAATATTGAACCAGAATATTCTTGCTCCTGCTTGGAGATTATAAATACAATTTACAGATATCCCATATCTTTACTTTCCATGCATATAGAAAGATCGTTTGATTGTTGAATGTAGAAAATGTAGAGAATTTTCCAAGAAATTAACGGCCTTGGCTTCATATAGTTTTCACAAAGTGTTAGAAGTGTTCATGGTGTTAAATTATGATAGCTTGTTCACTTGGTGGTTGGCAAAACGCCTACTTGTTTCTGATATGGGTGACTAGAAACACACTAGGTAGCTATATTTGCTACTCAGACTCAGATTAATCGAACTTTCTCCACTCTCTCTTCTCTATCTGTGTGAATTGTGTTTACATTTACAAATTATACTTCGGTTTATGAGCCGAGTACATATGATAAAAAAGTCTTTATTGTCAACCTAAAAAAAGTAATTTTCTTGATTTCTTTTTTTCTTTGATTTGAGCATTTCACTTTTCCACAGTGAAAGTAATTCATTTTTCGATAAATCAAAATAAATTAAACTATGATTCTCTTTTTTTAAATAAAATGTTCCAAATTGTGCCTTTTGTGTTTTGTTGAATAAGAATCAATATTTGGTTACTTTTAAAATGTCAGTGTAAAAATTGTTATTTCAAACAATTAAAACTAACAGTAGAATATCTTCTATTCTATGCAAATGAAAGAGACAGGATTTGATTGCACAAGACAAAACCTGGACAAAACTAACGTAATATAATTAAGCATCCAGTAAAATGTAATTTTACTCTTGAATTGAATGATGCAATTAACACTCTAGTCCTCAGGGACTCATATCGAGAAGTAGAATTGGAAAGAAGATGAATAGAAGGAACACGTGCATTAGATATTAAAGAAAAAAGGTTCGATCTGAAGTGGCATTTCGTATGTATATAGAAATATATCTCTATCCAAGATTTCCTTCTAATATTCTCCAGTCTGTCCACACTTTCACCGCGAACGTGCCCCATGTTCTCAAGGTGTCCCTGAAACTCGTCAGCTCTGAGTTTCATCCGAAGCTTCTGCGGATAAGAGGATAAGTCTATCTACTACTAGTACTACACAGACTACATAGAGATCCATGGTTCATTGAGTACAAGAAGATCGGGAAGTAAATACTTGACGAAGCATCAGCACCACTACCACGACTGCCAGATGGATACCTAATGTCCTAAAACAGCCTTTTCAGAGCCGAAAAATCCAAGAGTTTGCACAGCATGACGGATTTCATCGATCACATCTAGCGTTCTGATTCTTTACACGAGAAGTTGGACTTTTTAGTTCCAAGAGTCGAGATTGTTAGGCTTCTTCTAAGCTATAGAAATATTATACAATACAGCTCTCATCTCATGTGTATGCTTCGTTTCTTCTTTTTCTTGACAGACCATAGATACCATTTTTTCTTTCGTCTTCTTTCATCATCATTTTTTTTTAACTTTTTAAAAAATATTTCTTGGCCTTAGTTAGACCTATTCTTTCATGATGCTCTTTCTTACTTACTTAATTTATTGCTCTAAAAAATCTGTACCAATTTCTAAAAGTAGTATTTTCGTCGAAATAAAAATGTGTAAAAGAAATTGAAATAGTCTTGATTCAGAAATCAGTTACTATTATGTTTCGCACTCATAGAAATATTTTCAATCACATAATAAACTATTTCCGACGACATTTGGATATTTGAGAAAGCAGATCAAAACGGATTTTCTTCCTTGTGACCAGAATGTCAATGTTGGACTGACAAAAGTCTCAAAAAAATCAATAAAGCCCAATTCAATCTATTTTCTGGTGGTGCACGATCTGCTCAAACAACATTATTCTGACCTGATATTTATATAACTACATAATCATACATAAGTATGCAGTAGGAAAGAATCACGTAATTCATTCACTCCTTTTGGAACGGAGAGTGAGAAGTCCGCATAATTCTAAGAGTAACATATTAGCCCTATAACAATTCAAACATTTATCACCTAGTAGTCTGCGTCTAGTAGCAATGCTAGTGGTTTCTTTAGCCCATGTAGAACCTTCAGTAGAATGGTTGAATCGGTAGAATGGAAAGCCACACAATTCATAAAAAAAACTTTATTGCTTCCCAATAGCTGCTTTCTTTTCCTTCTTTTTCATCCTGCTGGAACTTCTCTGGAACTGGAATAAGTTTCTTTCGCCAGAAAAGTCAGAGGAGGTTTTGCCAATGCCAATGTCGACTCAGCAAGTTCTCTCTTATCAGAATTCAGGATGAGTAGGAACTTCCCCTTTATACGTGTGTTCAAGTCCAAGGTGTCCTTCTTCTTCTTTCATCTCTACATTAGAATTTCTCTATGTATGTGCATTGGGATTCGTAGGAATTCCGAGTGAACCCTTTTGCAAAGGTCTTATACAGTAGTTAGTAGATACATAGGCAGAGCTGGATGCAAAAAGGGAGAAGAAGAAACGGTGAGGACGGAAGGAAGTGATCCCATCTGAGTCAGGTGGAAGAAGTCGAAGAAGAAACCTTTGAATTTTCCAAGACATTTTTGGCAGAAGAAGGTCGTATTTCCTCTTTTGTATGCAAAATAAGCTGCCAAAGGAAGGACTAGCTCTATAGGTATTTTTCTACTTCTTCTGCTAGCTGTTGACTGGCACATCTTACATGTCATTCTTATCTTGTAAATGGATGGCTCCTTTGCACTTGAGCCAGGGAATAATCTTAGAACTTGATTTACGGGCAATCACTTTCTAGGACATCTACATCTTCATCCGAATAAAATAACATTCGAGGAGGCTAATGTGTAGAACTTTAGTAGTAACACTACTGCTGATTAAGGAAAATACTGAAATAGAAAGACTAAGGTGTCATTTGACAAGAAGAATAAGAGAGAAAGGGACGGGAGTAATCGGAATTTTCTAACTCATTAGTAGAAAAGTTTAATTACAAAGTTTAATATGTAACCAGCGTTTTTAGGCTTCTTTAATAACGTGGAATGTCTACTTTTACATATTCTGTGAATGAAGATATGCTAATTAATATTCATAGAATAAGGAGTTCAAACTTTATTTTAAAACAACTCTTTTCGCGTACTTTTTTAAGCTTCTTATATAGCTGTTGCCATTGTCCTCTGTTCAACTTTCTTAAATCTGGTTTTATGAATGGTTGAGTACAGTTAGGTTACATGGGTTGCTTTCTCCTTAAATGAAGAGCAATCCTTTGCGTTTGAATCTATTTGGACCTCATATGGTTTATGCCACAAAGGCCAATTTTATGAGAAAAAAAGTTGGTAAAGCATACTGACTGAATTTTTTTACCTTGTATAACTCTAATGTTACCACTAATGTTTATGTATAAAACGTTCGTTGCTATTTGAGTTATCGAATGACATATTTCTACATAACACGGTAAAAAAATATATATAATTATTGGATGGCTGACTTTTTTATGCGTGCTTTCATCGTGTTGCTGTACATAAATCACTAAATGTATTTGGTTATTTCGCAATGCACATATTTAATCTATCTGTATGGATTGAAAGCAGGCCCGTACGAAACCAAACGAGGGTGGCGGACATGTTAACCAAAAAGGATCAAGTGGGCCTAAAACTCCAACGCTTAGCACCAAAAATGGGCACGGACAGGGTAAAAATGGACAGAAATCGTCCCCTAAACCCCCGTCCGCTCAGAAAGGTCAAGTTAAAACACCGCCCAAAAATGCCCCGAACAACAAGAACTCAAAGAAGAACAAAAAAGGCAAGGGACACCAGACGTACGATTTAGTGGTTACTATTGATCTGGTAAGTATTCTTATTTTTTGTAAACTAATAGTCAGTAGCATTACAAATTAAATTCATTTAAAGGCCAATGCATTTTCTGTTCATTTGTTCATTAATGACTTCATCATTCATACTTTGGTTGTTGGGTGTAAATAATTTTTAATTCGTATAATATGATTCATTCAAAGATCATATTTGTGATCTTGCGTGCAAGGATTTACTATTTCATTTACTATTTGCACTATCAGACGAAATTCATGCCAGGAAGTCTACTCTTATGGCGCCACAAAACTTATAAACCGGAAGAATTACTGGCACATTGCCTTTTATTTTGCAAAGTAGGAATTTTATATGGAGGCTTACAATTTCCCAATGTATTCCGAGTGATATGTAATACAAACTTGTATCGCTTATTATATTACATTCTGAATTAGCGTATGTCTTGGTCTATAGCATGAACTGCTCGTGATCATCTCGGTTTGGCTCACTGTCAGCCCAAAGATTTGAGAGGAGGCCCTTAACAAAGCATCTCTAGTTTTATGATCAAGTCCAACTAGCTGTCATGTTTTTGTTACATTCCATTTTCATAAATTGGAGAAAGCTGCATCATTGTCTTGGAACTTTGAAGCAATTTCTAGAACTCTTTGGATTTAAGTACAAGCGACTACTATAGTTAAGAATAAAAGTCCAAGAAGGGTATACACACTATAAAAATATAGTGTGTTTAGAATGCTCAAAAACATAAAACACTTTTGATTAGCTTGCAAATACTACAAACAAATCAAAAACAACAAAAAAAGTACCGGCTCTCAACCAGAATCATATCTTAACTTGACCAGAGCAGCAGCGAAATCACACATTGTATCATTACTAATCAAGATGTCCAAGTGAACAATAGGTAATGGAATTGACAGGGTTGTTAGAAGTGTACTGAAAGGAGGAATAATAGATATAAAGGATTTATTTGTGAAGAGCATCAAGTCTTTCTATCACTTGAGAACTTCCGGCATCTGTCACCCTGGCTTCATATAATATTTATTCAGTTTAACCTAACAATAGACAAAGAGTCGAGCAATAGGAAATGGCAAAACTATAATCTACTTTTATCATTATTATTACACTGGCAAAATTCTTTCTAGAAATAACATCTCGGAATAAATTTATCTTAATGAAATTTCCGTGTAAAAGCTGGAAAGGTTTAGATTTATTTTGCAACTGGCACTATTCCCAACATCCTAAGAATCCTAACCTCCTCTCCCCGGAGACTGAGCCAAGCTGTGAACCAGTAGAGGCTTGCAGAGGGCTTAACCTTGTTAGGAAGGATTTGCTTTCACCTAACAGAATGAAAGTGAGAAATGGGATCCCATAAGAAATTTATGTTATATGAAACCAATCCAATATGACATCTTGAATATATCATAAAATGGCAATAAAGACAGGAGATAATATACGAAGATAAATTAGTAATATCCTAGAGAGAGTAGCAACTTTTCGAAAAGGTGATTTTTTCCGTCCTAAACTCATATAATAATATGTTCCGTTTTACTTACTTTTCCCAAACCTTCTTCTAGTAAATGAGATTATCGTATATCTCACTATTGGCAGGATGTACACACACCAAAATCCCTAAATCCCTATTCCTGTCGAATATAAACTTGGTAGCTGAAAGGAAGTGCGATAAAACTTTCACCAGAAGCTTAATAACATATCCCATGAATCATGTCGTATTATACATATTTTACGGGTCGTGTGTCATCTCTTGTTAAATATGAAGCAAAGAGGATGGAAGAAGCATTTTAAAATGTTCAAATTAATGTTGCATAACTTCAAAAGATTTTATTTAATGAGATGGGATAACAGATTCTTGTAATAAAATTAGGGAAATTCTCTCTACAAAAGTTGCATTGCTGTTCAGTGAAGGGAATTGATGAGGAAGTAATCACTTGGAAGAATTAGGGATTATAAAAGTTTGTGATTTTGCTTCTACGTTCTACTCGAAAATGCTACCTTAGTTTAGAAGAATATATATACTAAAGACAGAAGAGGCTTTGTACTACTATAGTAGACTATATAAGAGGATCACGAACTGTGATGTCGTATGTTAAAAGAAAGATAATTTATGAAAGTTGAGGATAGTAAACCTCCGATCTGACCTAAATCTTGTGGATGCAGGAGAACAGAGTTAGTAAGCACGATACCACTACGAACTATCCAAGATGCGACATCGGTTCATGCCGAAAAAGTTTCAAGGAAAGTTAGGACTCTTAGAACCGTTAGGGTTACAATCTGTGTGGAATTGTGAACTTAACTGTTGTACTGGTCTTTGTAGTACGGATTTTCAGCCGTGTTATAGATTATGATAGGCTACCTTCGAGAGGTCCTGCTTGACTAGTATTGTAGTTTGTAGTGGAGAACAGGAGGAAATATAGTTGAAAAAAGGAAGTAATATAAGGCACAATAATTTTCCGGTGGCTGGTTTTATTCCCCATAATGTTGCCCACCTTCCCTTCCGTTTGACTACTAGAAAGTAGTTATTCTGAAGGGATGATGGTACTACAGGGTCATATAGTGACCATGGATTACATTGCAACTTTCATTGGATTCGGATGTACATTACGAAAGCACAAGTAATAGAACGACTATCAAAAAATACATTTCGCATTTCACGTTCATTTTCTTCTTGTACTTCTATCATCATCATTCCTAGTTTCTTTGGTCTGGTCAATCATAAGATATATGTGGGAGCTGAGGCTGAAGCACAACTTTCTCTGGCGTAAAGTTGGACTGGCTTCAGATTTTTTTTCCTGAAGAAGGCGCAATCTTCCATCCGTACCGTATTCTTTATTTTTATGCGGATGTGGATTTGACAGAGGACAGATAGTTGTCCACAAAGGTTTACTGCTTTGCAACGACCCGTTTTTTTGTGGCAACGATGTATTTCCAATGATCATCCAACCCTACTTGTTCAAATAAGGTCATTGAAAGCTTTACGAGCCATATCTGATCGGTGGACAATGGGTCGATGAAAAAAATTGACCTTGAGAACAAA
>JAQGBQ010000554.1:0-19660 GCA_034698485.1 Vertagopus arboreus | reverse complement strand
CATTGTCTCCCGGCTCCTAGGCGGAACCTACTGTATCACTTCCGTGATATCGATGGTGAAGGAAGATAGAAACAAAACTTGTGTCAACTTAACTAAAATCAAAATACAGATCGTTTAATAAATCTAAAACTGCAAGGTATAATTATGCATTAATGTAGACAAAAGTTAAAGAATCCATTAAGAAATAGTCCGAGTAATTTATATAGTTTAAAGCTTATTGTTAGCCAAGTATAGACAGAATTACTTTGAATAAAGTACACAATTTAGAATGATTTTATTTTACCCATTAGTGCAAGGGTTGACTTTTTTCTGTTAAAAATGTATCCATGAGAAGGTTTTTGTTTGTTGAAGGTGGACTTTGTTAGGTTTTTTGGTGATAAGACCATCTTGGGACAGTTTGATTGTAATTCTACTGACTTCATATGTCAATGCATAAAGTAATATCATATATCATTATTTTTAAATAAATCCCTAGTCCTCTGGGGAACGGCTGGCTTTTTTAAATATTATTTTCGAATAATTACAACGATTTAATATTAGAATGTTTTACAAATTTTAATTATAATTTTTTGAGAAAATTTCAAACTGTTGCGACTTGCAAATTAAATTACCTTCTTCTGTAGTCAAAATTTTGTTTAATTTTACAAAAAACACTGATTTTCATAAACTGAAATATTTCCCAAATTTGTTGAGCAACTGAAGCAATCTTTAGATGTTTTATAATAAGTTATCTCTTATCGACAAGCTTTTAATCAGCAAAGTACCGTATAATTAGGCATGGGGATCTATTTAGAGACTTACGGTATTTGAGAAAATACGCTATGGAGTAGAAACATTATTATCATACAGCGGAACTAGTTTTACGTAGAATTGGATTGAAGTTCATCTCTAATACGTTTTTCCTCTCAGTTTCAATTCTGGTAATCCCGACAGACGACAAACCAGACTACTTTTCACAATTGACAGTCTCAATACATTCCGGATTAAAATCATCTTCAAATCCTCTAAAGTTTTCAAGCAAAACCCTCCACATGTTGACATTTTCGAATAAACTTGACTGGAGTTGAACTTTTTGAGTGGGCTTGGCTCTTGGACAAAAGGCTGATATTGATATCGAAGATAAGAAGGAAATTGAATAATTTTTAATGACAAAAAACAACACAAATAAATAAAAGCGACACGTGTCAAGGATTAAAGTTTCGATTGTTTAAATCAATGCTTAGTCAATTGTACGTACATAATAAAATAGGATTTTAGCCAAATTTTGATTATTTTGAAATTAACAAGATGTTACAACCAAATGCCAAAGCTTAGGCTAAAAAATATTTTTAAATCTTGTTAGATTAAAAAAGTAAGCTGTCCAGAAAAAATAGTTCAGAAGTAGTGGTCAATTTTTCATCTTCGAAATTGACCTTCTCGTCGGGTCAAAATTTATCGGAAAACACTTTTTTTTCAAGAAAGTTCCTTTTTATTTTTTGAACAATGTAAAAAATATATATCTGCTATTAAAATGAATTAATAAATTAATATTTTTAATATATACATTTTGAACGGAAAAATTAAAAAGGATTATAATTTTTTCTTCAAAAATCGGTTACATTTGTAATTTAATCCCTAATTAATTTGGACTTAAGAAATTATCTCTTCTTTCAATCTTGATCGGATGTTATAATATTTTTATTTTGTATTCTATATGTATTTCTAAAGCTTTGAAAACCTAATGTACAAGTTTAGTAACATGCTGGATGTTGCTTTTTTATAAACAAACTTCAATATAATTTCAATGTCATCATCGGCATCCTTGGCAAGTCGGGATTTTTTAGGATTAAAGGCTTAAGAGCTTCATATCAGCTCTGCTAGTCTTCTTCACCATTGTTTTTGAATGAATAACTTTAGCTGTAATAATAATAATATGTTGAATTATTACTATTTTTTTAAAGTTGTGAGGTTTATGTAGTGTTTTTAGCAACTAGATTTTTGTCTCGTCTTAAAAGTCTTCTCTTTTAAACGAATTTATTTCATGAAGCCGAGCATTGAGATTAGAATCTTTTAAAACTCAAATTTCTCTCTTTTAAGCGATTCTATTGACTATCAGCTCGATTGAAGGCTTGGTTTGGTAATCTACACTTGTGTCTGTCTGTTCGTCATTAGGCTAACTTTTTTTAAAACTTGCACAATTTATTAGATGACGAGCTAAATTAGAAAATGAACAACATTTATAAAAAGTAGGGATCCTTGTGGCTTATGTATATATAAAAAATAGACACAAATTAAATAGATTCGATAGATATTTCTATAATTAAAAATGGCACCAATAAGTACTGTAATAGTTCAAGAATTTAAAACTATATAGTGGAATACATTAAATTCTGCACGGTTAGAGTACCATCTGTGACTTCTTTATTTTGATCCGTCAGTCCTGACCAACTACAAAGAATGTCAAAGTAAAAATATACTTTTACTATACTTTACTATACTTTTACTATAATGCAATTTTATTAAAAACCTTGGCTGGAGCTATGTGAAGCTGTACTGGAGGTTTTCAAGATGTAGTATGAATTCGAATAAAAGAGTCAAGCATAAATGTGGATAGCAAAAGCCTACTATTTATTATGGAAAGCTTGGATGAGTGATGGCCATAAATCAATACTGACATTAATTAGACTTGATAAACTAGTAGATAAGCGGATATCTTATCACCTCTCCGATCTTATCTTTCTCTATGGACTTTCATCATCCTTTTTATGAATTTGAATATAATTCCTTTGTTTATTGTTATGAGAAGGCTCAGGTGTTTCCGAAAGTCTTGAAGATTTTTGTTGTCAAATTTTGCGAACAATGGGCTCAAGTTTACCAACAAGAAGTTGATGTAAATGTTAAAGTGTATTACGTCTGTGGGTTAAAAAAAAGTATGCAAATTTTCTAGCAGGGAATTTGCCAATTTAATTGGATCTTTGTCCCAGGAGTTTTACGAGGGGATAAAATCAAGTTTGCATTGCAATGTCATGATTCAACCTGGCCGACATGCTTTTACTGCTCTCTTGTATGGTTGAAAGTTGTAAAGTTTTTTTCGAACTGTAAATATGTATGTTAAATATGCATATTTCATTTTTAAAAAATTACCTAAAACGTCTCTTTATCGGGTATATAACACTCAAAACATTTGGTATTCTTGGTAGCAGTTCAAGTAAAAAAAAAAATTGTCAGATTTAAAAAAGTATTAAAAATCCATCTCAATCGGGGGGATACAAAATACTTTTGGATGAATTGACAAAATACAAAATTCTCTCAGACTGAAGTGGTATTATGTATTTTGGCCACCCCTGCAAGTTTTGACATCAAAAATTTAAATCTTTGTCAAGGAAGGGTGAATTACACCAATTTTTAAAATAATAACCAAATGTAATGTGTCGATTTAAACATTCTCTAATAAAATATATTTTATAATCTCTTGAAATTCGATGGATGCTAAATCTGGCGAATATTATTTTAATTCAAATGCATATAATTATTATTATTTTAGCGAAAATGTTTATTTTTTTTTTGTTTCAAAATTGTTAAATATCCTTTCGTATAAATAGTACCCAAGTTAAACAGCAACATTATATGCCTTAATCAGAACCAAATCAACTGTTTGTTTTTACACCTATGCTATATAATCATTACTATTTATTTTAATGTACATGATTTTCAATTTTTGACATATTCAGATTACAAATTTACAAATCATACTGAATCAAGTACAAGTATTCTAAAGCATAACGAAACAAAGTGTACGAAAAACATATACATTTTTTTATCACCTTATCTTTACTCTCTTGTTTCTCCTAATCGAGTTTGACTTTTATAGATTCACTCACCTTGTGACAAGTTGAGTGTATTATAAACAAGTCCTCAGATTTACGACTACATTTTCATTCTACGAACCATTCTTGCTCATGTTGTTCCTACATTCTTTACTTACAGAGACCAAATCTGGACAATAGGATTAACCAACTGTATTCGTTAAAAAACAAAACATCATTGTTAAAAATTTAAGGTTTATTGACACTTTTATTCAAACCTTAATCAGAATTTTATGTTCGTCATCTTCTGTACAATGTTATTTACTTTTTTTTGATTCTTTAACGAGTACCTTTTTAGCTAAAATCTGTTTACAAAAGAAACATTTAAAAAAGTCATGCAATTAAAAAATGCATTTCGAATTTACTTAGAACATCTCATATTGAAATATGCTATTTTTATTTTAAAGTGTATACTGATTTTGTTTAAAGTAAACTGACTTCAAATTATATTTTTCTCATTATATCACTTTAAAAAGTTACTTAAACTTTAAAACTTCTTTGCAAATAAAGTATGATTATCACACAGAATATAATTTATATAAAGTATCTACTAGGCAGTAATGAGGTTATTAAGATAAGAAGAAATGTAATGGATGGATGAATGACCAGAGTGGCTAATGAATTATGAAAGAATGAAGAAGAATGCAAATGGAATAGATTTTAGGTAGATTGTGGCTAAGAAATATTTGAGATTTGAACACGGCTTATCCATTAGTCCAGAATGCTAGAGAACTTTATTTCAATATTTAAATTAGTATACATACATACCAGTCATTTGAATAAAGTTCATAAAGAATATAATAACGTTGGAACAAAAAGAAACCTTGGAAAATGTTATAATTTTTTGGTGTTAAAATGTGAAAAATACGACTGAGATTTATTCTTTAAAAAAGATGTAATTGGATCTTTATTAATTCGATTAATTTTGACATTCCTAATTTCCTATACCGTTGATGTTAAGACAGGAATTAGAAATGTGTCTATGAAGCTTGAAAAATCTTTTTGATACAATATATTTTTAGCCACTATAAACAATTATAATTAAAGAAAGTTCTAAATCTACAACAGTACAATTCTAATAATATACTACTGTATTCCACATATTGACTACAAATAACATTTTCAGAAAAAACGAAACTTACCAAAAACTAATTTTAAGACTGGTATGGTATTTGAAAAATAATAATATTACATTCAATATTTTTAAATAAGAGGAAAGTCTTTATCTCTTAGGCGGATTAATAAACGTCGTTAGTTTCGTAGTAATCATCTCTTAACCGGCATTCACAAGCACACTGGAAGTCTCGGTATGTATTTCTCGGGCAATTTCCTCCAGTATAAAGATAGGCTTCGGGGTTTGGATTTTTTCGAACACAATCTTGGAAACAGGGTGTGAAAGGGGTTTTTGTACATTCGTCTTTCAGAGCCTAAGAATTTTGAACAGCAAAAAGTATTTCATTAGATTTTTAAAAAATAAATAGGCAGAAAATATTTAAAAACTCATCTGGTTTAAATTCACTAAACCGTTTAAGAAAAAAATTGAGTGCTAAAAATAATTAATTACATTTCTGCAATCACAAACACAGCTTCCAGAATGAGTGTCACAAAAAGTGCTGGAATATTGAAGTCCACCTGGAGGCTCGTTACAGACTTGAGGGCAAATTTCTTTATTTCCTGTGCAGTTTAATTGGGTTGAATTCACCTGTAATACAATTTTAGTCATTCATTTTGAAGAGGATCTGGTGATATGTGCAAAAAACTGACCAAAATACCTTCTGCGCTTAAAAGAGAACGATTTAGATTTTTATTTATATTTACAAATAAAAACTCTAAATCAACAATTTGAACACCCAAAGACCACACAAGAAACATTCAACAAATAATTAATTGACGTCAAGCTGTTTTTCTGTGTAATTTTTAATTACAAAAATCAACGCAATAACACATCAACAAATCAAAAATAAACAATGAAAGTATTTCTAATCTAGACATGGAAAAAGATGGAAATCAGCTTCTGATAAAGAAACAGCACCGACAACAACGTTTCAAAATTCAAGTTCATTAATCACTTTTTGAGTAAACAAACCAAGTTAAAAATTAGAACTATCAAAACACTATCGATTTTTTTTACTTTAATTAAAAAAATAATATCAAAAACTAAAAATGAATTAAGTTATTTACAAGATTAAAATTACATGTAAATGTCATTTAAAGACTTTCCTGTTGAAATGATCACTTTTTAAAAACTTTTTACATGAACTCCAAATGAAAATGTTGAGGATTTTTTTTTTCATCTCGAATAAATTTATTAAATTTCTAACCTATCTTCCATATACGAGTTGCACTGAAGAATTAAAATTAATATTTCAACTAGATTTGTTTCTTGGTCCAATAAAAATCTAGCTACTTAATTATCAACTTTTAATTCAGTTTTTTGGAATTTCTTTTAATTTCAAACCTAATTCGACCTTTTTTTTAACGAAATTACACAAATAAACCAAAATTCCAAATTAGATTAAAACCCTAATTTAGAGAAATATAATTAAGTATTGAAACAAATCAAGACAAGCAAATGTCTCAAATCTTCCTAGCCGGTTGAATCTAACCTCGTTAAATAACTTACTTGACAAAGTTAATAGTTAAGTAATCTTTAGTATTTAAAATTTAAACTGAACAATCAACATAGCAAATTTTAAACAAAAACTTAATTCTTTGTGATCTATTTGACATTGTCTTAAAAACATTCGTATGGTTTAAATCAATGGTTAAATGGTCAATGATTAAATGGAGGTTAAGTGATAAATGTAATAAATTTCTTCAAATTGAAAAATATTGCCTCTACGTTCTTAAATAAAGTAAAATAAAATCTGTGTAAAAAAATAACCGCTTAAGCAATGTACCCTTTAATTGAGATACGGTATTTTTAAAGCCAGGGGAGGGCTTTAAATTTTTATACACTTACCAGAGTAAAAAATATCGAATGAATAATCAGAATTTCAAACAATCGTGATAACAAAGTGTGAGAACCGTGGCGTAACATTTCGTCACTTGAATATCCTTGTGATAAGCTCAAGATAAGCTTTAGTAGAGTGTGATTTATTAAAATGTTAAAAGCTCAAAATATAAAATGATACTTAAAAGAGTCAGCTGAGAATTAATCTCTTCTTCTTGTCATGTGAGTTAGTTTACTATGAAATAAGATTATTATAGTGATGTTGGTGGCGGTGGCAATTGGTAAACAAATTCTGAGAATAATTTGTCCTATATACATTATTTATAAATATATTTATGCATTTCTGCTCTGACTTCTGATTTTTGAACTAGAGATCAGTTTAAATTAAATTTGGTTAAGAGAGAGTTTCATTGAGATTAAATTTGTTTATTGATGTTTCAAATATTTTAACCTTAAGAAAAGGGTATGTCTTTTTGGATAAGCAAGGGCTTATGCGATTCGTCTGTGTGTCACGATAAGATATTTCACTGGACCTATTTTTATTATTTTGGGCTTACTATAGTTATTATGTAGGTAACGTTCTATTATAAATTCGAAAATGGGTTCAAAAGTGGAAGTAGTTTCTATTTCTATGCTATTAAAACTGTATTTAGAAGATATAGCAAAAATTGTATGACAAATTGAAATTTTGCATGTTGGTAGCCTATGGCGTTTTAATCTGGAACAAAAAGTTTTTTTGGGTTCACATCAAAATTTATCTGAAATTTGTTGCTAGAAATGCTACTAAATTTTGAACCCAACAGCTTTGAAATATGTCTAACATACTTCACTGACATAAAAATTACTTTATTAGACAAACTTGGGCTCGAAGTATGGAGAATTCTGCAGCGAAAATTTTGGTTTACATTCTCAATCTCAATTTCTCTCATTCATTTTAATTTAAAGCCAGCAATTATCTTAAGCTTTATATTTAATATTTTCCTTTATTCTTAGGTATTTTATCGATGATTTCTTTTAGACATTCAATTTTTTTTATTTTTATTAATTTCGGGAATTTAAAAAAACGCCTTGCCATTTAATTATGTATCAGAAATACACTAACAACTAAAAACCAAAGTTGTTTAAAGTTTTAAACAATTCCGACCAGACCTCATAGGGTGTTTCAGTAGTAATAATTAATTCTGCCATTTGTCTCATCCTCACATAAAACCAAAACCTAAGCCCATAAAACCAATCTTTATTCACACATTTGAACATATAAACATTGAAATAATTTGAATCCCACCGACCCTTGAAAGCAACTTTAGAAAAAATATTCAAAGGAATATCCTGCCAATTATTTACGTCAGAAAAATTCCAGTCTAATCTCACTCCCTCATCTAAACTTTGTGACATGAGACAATTTCTTATTATTCATATCCATATAATATTGTTAGTTCATAGTTACTACATATTCTTCTTTTCGAACAAGTCAAGAAAAAGTCAACTTTTTTTAGACTTGAAGAGGAGACTCTTCAACACCTAATCTGTGACATGGTTAACAATCCAGAGTATCAAAACGTACGTATTCCAGTAGCTGGGAACTTGACATAAATTTTCGTGCATTTTTAAACAATTCGTTGGGACCGTCCATTAATTATGACAATTATCTTTTAGTAATAATTTCAAATTGGCGGTATGCGTTTCTTATACGAATTATGAGATGTTTTTTAAAAAAATGTTTCTAGCTCAGGATAACTGTTTGATATTTTAAAAGTTTAATTTTGTTAAAATAAAATTTGTTAAATTATTTAAAAAATTAATAATAGCGATTCCAATTAGAGCTGTTGGTAAAGATATTTTTTGTGGTAAGGCTACTGAGCTTTTCATGTTTGTTTTCAGGGTTTATAAAATTACTATGTCGAAGTCCAATTTTGACGAAATTGTTCGTAATAAGGAAGGATTAGGCAAATTCGAAATAATCTAGAAAAAGGTTGAAGACCAATTACGATTGTTGTATAATTTATGGATGATCCTGACATTCAACATTGTATTGCATAAAGCTTCCTTTAAACTCTGTGTATAATTTCGCATAATTTAAATTTGTCGTTGTTAGCTCATTCGTCTAGAAGAACAAATGGCTGGGAGGATGTGTAACTCACCTGTTAACAAAATTGATTTCTAGTTTGATTTGCTCATTACACCCAATTAATTACATTAGAGAAGCTTCCTTCACCTTATTATTATATTATTATTATTATTACTAAACCAGAACAACCAGCAGGATTTTTATTTTAATTTCATTTAATCTCTTCAATCATTTTCTGCGTTTGTTTGCATATTTTTATTGTTTTATTGTAAAGCTATACAGTAAAATATAAAGAGATTAAGGCACATGATAAACTCTAAATGATTATATCAACTAGGATCAATGAGGGCTTGGGATATTTTTTAACGGATGTTAATCGTTGATTTAGAATTTTTAAGTTGTGTTAAATAAAATAAAATTTCATGGAATTTTAATCTTAAAATTTATTTATTTGTAGATTCGAATCCAAAAAATATTTTCCGTACTTGATTTATTCTACAATATCTATTTAGATAAATAAGTCATAAAAAAAGATTCGGAACTGAATCTGTATATCAGTGAAATTTAATTAGTTTGTGCTAACTACAAGTTGACGGAATTGAGTTTTGTTTAAAAAAACGAATTAGAAAATAAATAATCTCAAACTAACATTTTAAAAGAAAATAATACATAAAAATGGATTGTAACTAGATGTCATTTAAACAATTTTATTATCATTTAAAGGTTCTCTTTTAGCTGTTTTTGCTGGCTTTGTTCTTACATTGCAAATAATTTTAATTTCGCATGCTGGAATAACTTTTTGTGCAAAAAGTCAAGAAAGTAGATGCCATTAAGATAATTTTCAACTCAAACGAAACAGGTCGGTAGTTGTTAATTGTGAGTAACTTGTGACTTGGTTTGTTTCTACAAATGAAATAAATAAAAAAAGAAGCTACAAGTTTGAGTGAGTAGAAAGTCTAAATATTTTCTATAATTTTTTCCTCCAGTCATAAAAATCTCTTGTAATTTTAATCCGGTTCTTATAAAAATCTAATAAAAAGCACCTGGTACATTTAAATGTCGTAAAACAAGCGGATAGTTAAGTTAATGATGCTGCTTTGTGACAAATTACAAGCTGGATTTTTCTTTCATTCTTGTTGGGTGTTCCACCACAAACTTTGACTACAGAAAAATTTGTTTAAAAGAGACAGAAGTAGAATTTCGTAAATTCGTCTAAGCGACAATTTTCTTAAGAGAAACACAATTTTTACTTACTTAAGTGAGAGCTAGCTAGAGTTGATTTTAAAAAATTCTTGTCATGAGTAATCGAATAGGTCAAATTTTCTCAGAAATCAAATACTTTTTTGTCATCTCGTTGTAATTTGTATAGGCTTATCCAAAAGGATAGGTACAAATGATAGAATTTACAAAAATAATTAAGATATTGAATCATATGAATGAATTAATCAAAATTTGACATTAAGATTTTGTTTCTTCTTTATTCATTAAAAAGTTAAGTTCCACACCGATTTCATCCCAGTAACCAATATTTTTCTATTATGTTTTCAAATAGATGAGGAGATGCAAAAAGACAATTTATATTTTAGTTTCTGACGTTTTTTATGTTTTTTATTATATGACACTGATAAACAGAATGTATTGGGAACGGAATGCTTTTTAAGAATACAAATATTTTTTATAATCCATGGATAATATAAATCGTGTTCAGTTTTAATAAGGTTAGATTAGGTTCAGTATCAGGTGTTATTCAAAGGGTTTAAAGTTACAGTCAGCAATTAAATCATTTACGTATAAAGACATAAATTTGTTACGACAAAATTGACAATAATTTGGATATATTTCAAATTTGGAAGAAACGAAAATGAAATTGTATTATATGGTTAATTTAAATTGAAAATAGGTGTATTAAGTGCATTTATTCAAGTAATAAAATCAGTTAGCAGGCAATTCTTACTTTTTTGTCGGTTTTATTAAGAAATTACTTTAGATTTCAAATATAACTGTAATTAATTACAAACAAAAATAATTCAACTAAATCTGCTCAACTTTACAAAAAAAACAACAGTTGTCTTAATACACAAAATACGATTAAAGTTCACAAAAAATTATTAACATTACAATTAAAATCAACTAAATAGACGGATAAGCTATTCTTTTGATCAATTACGTAAATGTTAATCGAAGAAGACAAAAATAACTTAATTTTGTCTGTCTATAATAAATATTAACCGTACAACACAATAATCTATTCTTTAAACTAAATATACTTTAAAAATAAAATTGACTCAATAACCACAATTTTAAACGCGTTTTTTTTTAAAAAAAAAAAAAAAAAAGTCTCTTGTATCAAGATCAGATGAAAATCAATAAAACATTTTTTTTTTACAAATGAAGACAAAGAGCTGAGTGAAATGTTGTTTGGTATTATGAGTTCCATCTCGTCTCAAAGGGTTACACTGTAATATAAAATAAAACAGGCTATAGAAACCAGGTGAGGCAGGCACTACACATTGGTTTACTTTGTACTCTCACAATTCTAATCCATTATCTTTTAAAGCAGAATCATGTAAGAGAGAAATATGCTTAAAACAAAATCAGCCTCAAAGCCACATATACAAATGTGTTATTTTTTGTAGGTAAGAAAGTTGAGTGTTTCGTAACATTTGATTTCTTAGCCCTTTGAACTTTTATGAGTTGTCAACTTTTCTATCTAAACTTAAGATAAAAAAAAATCCTCACTGCGATCTAAATCTTGAATGGAGGTATAATATATAAGATAATGGATTGATTAAAATTAATCATCTAAACTATTACAAAATTATAACTACAGTTAAATATCAAAACTGGAAAAAATTTGAATTCAGTATCGTTTCAGTTTATTAGTAACACTGGAAATCAAGACTAGTCACAGAAGATTAATTCTGAACAAAAAATGTTTTAATGAATTGATCAATAACTTTCATTTTTGGCTTATTTTTGTTAAATCTCTCTTGGTATAATCTGTGCATTTGTTTATATAAGAAACAAATAACATTGTGTATTTTAAGAAGAGAATGTAAAATAATTAAATATCACTCTTTTATTTAGATTCTATTTAGAGTTATTTTAAAAATTAAATACTTACTGTTAATGCACGTAATTAATTACTCGACCGAGTTGTCTACATGTGGTTAATTGCCAGCACCATGAGATCAATGTATTCATAATTCCAATTTATCAGATGATTCAACCCACCGAGTAATCTCTGGAACCCTGGATACTTTTTTATATCATTTTTTATTAACATCTCTAATCTGTGTAATATATTTAATATCTTATGTAAGATATAATCGATGCGAGTCCCTTTTTAAAATTTGAAATCGAATCCCCTGCTGAGCTTACCTTTGTAATCGCATTCTAAATGCCTTTGATCATCTGAAACAATTTAGTGTTTTGAGACGTGTGTCCAATCACAAATTTATGATTCATATAAAAATATTATACGATAATAAATATTCTAGTTGCATTTGAATCATTTTAAGAGAGAGAAGAATTTACTTAAAAGAGACAAATGTATTTAGAGCACAAGCCTTTTCTGTTTAAATAAAAAAAAATTTAGAATTAAATTCTCTAGAATACTTTAATATTTAGAAACATTATTTAAACTGTTTGAATCCATTCGTCTAATTGTAACAATTGTCAAGCAAACAATATTAGCAAATATTTAACTCCAATTATGCCAAGTTCAACCGAATTAAATGGTTAGGATAGTCTTGGTTTTAATTGATTTCTTAATTACAAATTAATTGTTAAAGATTCAAAAATATCGATTTTTGGTTACTAAACGTTACATCTTAATCAAATAAATACTTTGTACATAGCTATTATTTTGTGTTCATAACTTCTTTAATCAATTTGTCGTCACAAAATTTAACGATAGTTGATTGATGAGAGACAATTATTAAAGTAACAAAAGACAATCGCTTTTAGAAACCCTTTAGATTTGGAACTTAAAGGTTCAGTTAAGTTATAGGCTAGTTAACGATTAAATTGGTTGGTTTGCAATACAGTTTTTTAACAAATGTTTTAGCAGTTTTTTGCAAATAATGTAACATAAATTTTTAACAAAAAGCAAACCTTCATTTTTATATTCAGCTAGATTTTGCAAATTTCTCTTTGAAAATGTTGACTCCAAAAGCCCTAAAAGAATTCAAAAGATTCATGAACCACCGAAAAACAATGCAAAGTGTTTTACATTCATGGGACGGAAATTTGCTTCGAATAATTTCTAGTGTAAAGCAACAATTTAAATTCTACTTTGGATTTGCTCATTGTATTATCTACTGTGTGTACTTAATTCTTCAATTAATTATACAACTTCACAAAACTACAATGAATTATGTTGATTTCGTTTGGGTTATTTTGTTCCTTTTGTTTCACATCTGGGGCATTTCTTCATATAGTAATGCGGTTATCAAAAAAGATGAAGTCCTGGCTTTTATGAAGGGGTTATTCAAACTTCAGGAATATTTTGAGAGTAAGTGATTTAAATTGTTCGTGAAAAATAAGAAAATTATGAAAGATTTGAAATGTAAAGGTGTATGTGTTTTTTCTTTATAAATAAGCCTAAACATTTTTATTTTTAAATGAAGTTGTTAAATTTGATTAAAAAATTGAAAACTTAGTTCCTGTTTCAGTGACTTTTGTTGCTTAAAATTTCACTACTTTTCATTTTTAGCCCGAGCCAGGGCTTATGTACCCATCATGTCTGTGTGTCTGTCTGTCTGTCTGTCTGTCGGCACAATAACTCTCTTCAAACTTGTCCAATTAACTTGAAATTTGGTACACAAGTGTATTGGGTCAATACAAAGACTAAGTTCGAAGATGGACAAAATCGGTTGAGGGGTTGACCCGTGGGGGCTAAAATAGGGTGTAGTTGCTATGGGATTTTGACTAGGTTTTGAATTTTTTTAAAAAAATGACATACAAACTTGAAATTTTGCATAGATGTAGCTTATGTTCTCTAAATATGAAATAGAAAGTTAAATTTGTAACATTTTGTTCAAAGTGACCCTATGGGGCCACCCCTTTGGGTGTTTGAAACAATGGTGTAGGAGACAGAATAGTTGATAGAGCCGCTGCGAAGCGCAGCACTTCTGTGGGTGTAGGACACTGAATTTTTGTATTGTGGGGGTTTATGGACCCTTAATATCGAATACAAATATAGATTTTCAAAATTATTGTTCAGATTCGAGTGACCCTATGGGGGGGTAGCCACCACGGGTTTTTATAATAGTTGTGTTTGAAAGTCAATATTTGTATAGTTTTGGCAAAAAATTCAGATTCCGTATTTCTTTATAAACTTGAAACTCGAAAATTAAAATTCATTCAAAATATTTTGTATGATTAATAGTTAAGTTGCTTAAATAATAAAAAAGAGTTAGACTTGCAAAAAATCAAATATTGAATAGACAAGTTAGTCTAACAAATCTTTAAAAGTGGGTATAAAAAGCCAATATTGCAACAAATTCTAGCTCGGGCTATGCAAAGCTGTACTGGAGGTTTTTTTATTCTTTACTTTTAAATTTCAAAAGCTAGCGACGAGAGACTTATAAGCGAAACAATAGATTTTGACTTTCTTGATTTATCTGAATTTTGATTGATTTTTTTAAAATGAATAAAATTTATTCCAAGGTACCTTAAGAGATACCGATGAGTCAATTTAATTAATTTAAGATTAAATTACAAAATGTTTATTCATATCGTTTGTGATATTGCATCCGTTTAATAATTAAATGCCAACTTTGTAACTCAACCCATAAATATTTTTTAAATAATAATGCTAGATACGTATGTTGCTCCACAAAAATAATCATAAATTAATTGAAATGGATTGGTTTATTGAATTAAATTATTAAGAAATTAGTTATAAACAAATCAGTAAGATATTTTAATCTCAATTGAAACTGGACATTTAGTGTACAAAATTGAATCTGATTCATAAGATTACTTAATTTAAAGCACAAAATTCTAAAGCGTTGTATAAGTTTTCACTGCATATTATTATTAAAATAAAACAAAATCTGTTCTTTCCTAAGCTTTTTTAATGCACTAATTGATATAGTGTTTTTAAATACAAATAATTAATCAAACAGGATACAAGACCCCAGGAAATAAAACTTCTAAAGATGGTGTCAACATTTTTGGATTCGGACTGGTAGAATTAGTTCTACTCGGCACAGACTTCATGGTCACTTCCTTTGCGACCTTATCTGCCATAATGGCTATTGTTTTGTACGATAAGCCCCAATTCTTGTCGTCCGTGCTCCTTCCACCAGAATATACTAATTGGCTTAGCTTATCAATTATCTTCATTCTGGAGTTCTATTCTAAAGGTGTTATTGTCGGGTCTCTTTCCTTTCATTGGACTTATGAAGCTATGTACATGGTCACTGTTTCCTTCTGGCTTAAGGTAGATATATTCTCATTCTTAGCTTTTCTATTATCAATTTTAATCACTTGAACTTTTTAAAACACAAAATAGTCATTTTAATAAGTTAAAATCAATGATTTTTGTTCGACTCTTACAAAAACAAGTTTAAATCATTTCCTACTCAGCAATTTGTGGCAGTCCAAGTAAAAATTGCATTGAAAGTATTTTTAGAGTTCACAATTTCAAATATGAAGTCCATCTTTTTATTATAATTGCAATATTTGATAAAAATTGCAAAAACAAGTTAAAAAAAAACGATAAAACTTTCATCAACGTTCAATTTTTGTATCTAACTCAATCCGAAACAATTAAATCTCAACTGATATCCAACAATCGGTTAATTAATTATTAATTTTAACAAAAAGTTCAGAAACTTAAAATCTAAACTTTTATTTACTTTTTTTAAATCAAAAGTAATTTTTTTGCAGTTCAACAGAAAAGGTTCCGAATAGTACTGTAACAATTCAGAATTTAGAATCTGGAAAAATAAGCATAGAGCATTACTTTAAATTCCAAACGCTTATAGTCCTCTTCTCGCGAACTATCACATTTGACTTTATATATTATCTACAGGTCATTCAAGGTCAAAGGATTCAAGGAAATTTGAAGAACTTCAAAGAGAAACTTGCCAGCTTCAGGATTCTGAAATTGCTCAACATTTATTTTAATTACAGTCACACACCAACAAGTTTCGCCTACTCTCTCTCAATGTTTTTTTGGGTTTCGATTGTCGCCTGCTTTTGTACAATTCGGTTCCACCCGATCACTGAAATATTTAACTATTTGTTATTCCCTATGTCATTACTTTTCAATTTAAATGTTCTAACGGTTTTGCTCTATGCAGCTGCATCGGTTCATCGGAATTCGAGTAGTTTTGTCAATTCTATGAAGAATCGGGAAATACTGGGTCTTGAGAAGAATTCGATAAATAAAAAGCAAATTATCAAAGAGGTCAGGAGACAAATGGTTGGACTGAGGGCTTTTGGAGTTCGATGTGGACCTGTGATTTTTGTGACGAAATCATCACTTTTAACTGTTTATGGTGTTTATTCTAATTATTCCGCTTCCCTTTTGATTGCTTTGCCTGATACTTTTTTCCAGAATTAGAAAAAAAACTACAATTTGTGGCACAATATGTTTTAAACAGACTTCTTACTACGAATGTGAAAGTATTTTTTGAAGATTTATATCTGAAATATTGAGATGCGTTTAAACATCCGGTTTTATTGTCGTTTTTTTGTAGAAAGTAAATCCCAAATACAAATCCCGTTAAAAAAGGAGACTTCTCTAATTAAAAGGCTGTTACGTCCAGTAAAAGTAAAGTAAGAACGTTTTGGGAGTATATTCAGAAAACTTGCATTTAAAAAAGAGTCATAATTAAAAGGTTTACCACGTGTTTATTCTGTCTAAATAAAAATTTCAATTCAATTATGAATTTGTTTTGGCTTTTCAACATTTAAAAAAAATAATTGCTTACTTTTAAATCTAGAATAGCTTTATGTATTTCAACTTTTTATTATACTGACTGTATAAACAATCAAATTGCCATGTAGTTACGATTGAAGGTACTAATAGATCTGTTGATAAAACGACTAAAGGAACAAACAGTTTCAAACTTATCTTTAGTTTAAAAAATATTTTTGCAAATGTAAATTGTCATGAGTTCCAAATTAAATTGATAATTAATTCAATTTTGAAAACTTTAAAAAGCCTCAATCTCGTGTATTTTTTATTCTAAAACGAATTTGAACCTAACCCACTTTTTTCATCCAACCTTAATTTTAATCAAATTTAAAGGTTCTGTTTTATTTCATCTCTACATTTGGTACAAATATTTGTATTGCATGTTGAATTTTTTTTTAAAAATAAATTATTTCAGAGAATTTGTTACAGTTTTATTTTTAGAAGATTATTTAAAAGGACAAATTTATTATTATGATCAATTGTAAAGCAAATTGCTATGAAAAGCAATGGAGAAAATGTCCTTCGACAATTTAGAATTCCAGACATTACTAGTTAGTTAGTGTCATGCAAATTACAACTGTATACATTTAAACATGATAAGGTGGATGGTTGATCGTTATCTCTAAATTACTTGGCAACATGCAATGAATTTAAAATCGGATAAGAGTGTCTTTCTCTGTTAAGAGAATTTTAATTAAATTAGACCCATCAAATGTTTGTTCATTTATTTTTTTGGTATGCATATTTTTGAAAATCATTAGTTTTGCTCTTAAACCTTTTTACCGCATTCAAATCTGAGAAAAATTGACAATTAAAAAAATCTTGTCATTATATTATTTAGCAATCGTGAACCCAATGTCTTGTGCGTGTCCAGGCAATATGCGACCTTGTAGAAACACGCAAAATAAAATTGGACACTGCACCTGGATACTTGAAAAGGTTTATAATAAACATATATTACTAATTATAATTTAATGTTAGCATAAGAGAGATAAAAGGGTTTTGCTAATAATAATTTCGTGCCTCGTTCGCTTGATGACGGACACACGATTTCCTGTTATAAATATAACACAGTGGGCGAACGAAATATTTTTGTCATGAAAAAGTCATATCATGGCAATTTTTAGACCAAAGGTTAGCAAAATATTGAAATGTCATAAAATTTTCAAGAAAAATCATTTAAAAAAAGAAATGTTTGAGAAGCAAATGTGTGTTTAAATTTTTCAATTAAAGTTCATTAACTCATGTTTTAAATTTAAATGAAGGTTTCTGAAGTATTCTCAATACTCTTCAGTGTATGATAAAACGATAATAATTAAAAACTGTTTTTCAGCTCAAAGTATGTTTCTTATAATTTTTTAACTAAAATACATACCATTGTTTTAAAAATCGTTTTGAAATAAGATTTTAAAAGAATTTAACAAGAAAACTAAAAAATAGGCGTAATATAAAATACATTTTCCAATTCTACATATTTTTGGTTCAAGTTTACTTTATTTTTTATAATTCTGTAGTTTTTGTGCAAAACATCTAAAAAATAAAAATGTCAAATATTTATCTCTAATATAATTTATAACATTTCATACCTGACAAAAAAATTGAAATCTGAGCACACTGTGCATCATAAACAGATCTGCAGCCTGCCGACAAATTGTTACATACATAGTATGATACAAATGGGGATTTACCTGATATTAAAACTAATTTTATTTCCCTGAATATTTGGTGATTTATTCCGTCATTGCTCTATCAAAGGTTGAGTTCAACAGGATATTACGTACAGACATACAGCTCACATATAAAATCAGATAATTTAGTTCAGTAAAATATCGATTGTTAACCAAATATATAATTCGTCAGGGAATAAAATCTCAGTCCAATTCCATTACAAAATTTATTAACATTTTCACCAGACGCCGAAACCAACACGAATCACACGAACATCTCTGCAACAGAAATATTTAATTTCACTGAAGAACGAAGTTACCTTCATAAATTTAAATCCATGTAAGTGGTACCAGTTTTTAAAAATAAATATTTCATTTTGTAAAAATGTCGGCAAACAATAAATTAAAATTGGACAATTTTGAATAGAATGTCAGCAAATAACGAAGACTTGGTAACTTGGGAGAAGTTGATGGCCTGTTGCTTCCCTTGGGGATTCGTTTGGCTCAAAGAAGGCTCCGGAAGTGCCTGTTGTTGCAATTTTTTGCTTGGCATGCTCCCCTGTTGTTTCAATATTTGCCATGCATGCAAATACGTTGAAAAGCCAGGCAAACCGGGAAGCCCTTATAGTCTTATCGTTGAGCACAATAATGTTATCACTTATCAGCCTAAGCTCAATTAATTTAAAATTGTTAATCTACACGATTTACATAAAAAATCACAGAATTCGTAAATAAACTATTGTAAGCTTAATAAATGATTTTATTTATTTACAAATTAAATCTACATACATACAATAAGTGAATATAATAAATTTACATTTCTTTATAGCTATGTGACATGCTAAGCATTTAGCAAAATGTTTGGGCTTAAAGATTTTCTAAAACTTTGACAAGCTTTGTACAAACGTAATGTTAATGTCTCTTGTGTTTTATTTTAATTATTTTGACAGTTTATTTTTGTGTTAATACTATTACAATTAGTTAATATTTTTTAAATTTATTTTTCAAATTACTCTTTGTTTAGTAAAGACAAAAAACCTGTAGATTCTTCAACTTCGGAAATTTTAAATTCTACCGTCCAATCAAAAATATTTTTTGGATCGATTGGCTTCTTATCAGGCCTGACAACTGTCTTGGATATTGTAAGCACAGCTGTTCATTCCAGCAATTCAAGGTCTGCTCAAAAATAAC
>JAQGBQ010000553.1:0-19667 GCA_034698485.1 Vertagopus arboreus | reverse complement strand
GCGTCCATAAAAGTCAATTTATTCCAAGTCACGGATGTTTTAAAGCCGAATCTATTACTTCAGTGTTTATTTCTGCTGTTTGATCTCGGTTGCAAATTGGTGCATTGCTTGAGTCTCACCTTATTTATCGTCGTGTTTGGATTTAAAACCCAGAAGCTGCAAATCCTTCGGCTAAACAAGTTTAATTTCCCATACTAAATCAATATGATAACCGAGTTGTTTAAATCTCTAACTAAAAGGGATAAAGATATAAACAAAGTTACTCTTAGGAACAAACCACGAGCCCCACGGTAAAATAATAGGAAGTTCTGCAAAAAGGTTACGTCAATGCTTTAAAATATGTTCACTAAATTTTAAAATGTTTATTCTTTCATGTCAATCAGAGGAGACCAAGATCCTAATGAGGACTTCTTTGAAAAGTTTTCCTCCATCCGAATTTCCTATGAAAATAGTGAAAAGAAGCGGATACAGGAGTTCCAGTTCCAATGCGATGGAGATGACGTTGATGGACAATTAGCTGATCAGCTCTGGCCTACACTCGGAGGATGGAATGTAAGCCATTATTAATGCAATTTATTATCTTTCTCCCAAGAGGCTCTAATCTATTAGTAAATATCCTGACCGACCCAAGTGCTTGATTGAAAAGGTCAAATGATGCATCCTTAAAGTACATAGTGATTTATGTTCACTTGATTAATTCCAATTCTGTCCAACCAACGAACCACAAGTTGACATAGGAGAATAGAATCACATTACAATTCATTAAGAATTTGTGGTGCATGGTGATGGTCTCTTGAATCTCAAGTGTCTCAAGGATTACTTGGGGCTGTCAGTTATCATGTAATTGAATGCATCTTCTTGAACTAGATGTTTTCATGTCCAGAAGATAGTCAACAATTTATGTAGAAAGCAGAATATTTAAATTTACTTGATTTTGGCTGTTTTCGTCGTTAGTTTTTACCTTTTTTTAAAAAAATTGTTGAAATATAGTGGGGAAAATGCATTTTAATAATACAATAGCGTAACCCTTAGGTAAAGTGTCAGTTAAAGAACCTTGCAATGGACAAATGGACACATGATTGAACTCAATTTAAGCTGATAATTAAGTCTGATGTCTGCAATAACTCGGATGACTCTGACTTGAGGATAAAGCATTTTTTTTACAAAGGATTATCAAAGATAGCATGATCATTTCACTGGTATATTTGCACTGACTAAAATTAGACGAAGATTTTTCTTCTGGCCTCGGTACTCTAATATTTCTTTCATACATATAGCAACTTCGTTTTTTCCGAACTCACTCAGTTTATATTTATTTCCTTCATTTAGTACAACTAGTGCTCGAGACTCGGCCAAGTTTACGGTTCTAAGTGTAATGTTTATTCCTGAGGCGATGCACGGGAAGCTTAGCCAAAAAATTCCCTAATTTTCAGATGCATCCGAGAAAATAGGGCAGTAGGGAATTACCTAGTGTTCTCATTCGAGTCTTTTTTTTGCTCGTCTTTTATGTTTTAACTTTTAAGTGTCTTAAAAGCTTCCGAAGTCAATTAGTTGATTGTTTTATTTTTAAGGATTAAAATAGAAATTATAATTTTGCTGTGATGAAGTGAGACTCATATATTATTCAATAAGATTCTACCAAAAAGTGATATAGTTCATAATAATATACAAAGTTTCGAATATTTTTTCAAAAGTTTTTAGCCTTAAAAATTATGAGTCGACTGAGGATCCTTCGTAAAAATTTCGCAGCACGTAGACTCGAATCTGAAGATGTTGGAGGCACTTTACGTCGGAAAGTGACCGTATGGGCAGCGGATTTGTCGCTTTCCAAATTAATTGTGCTTGTCTAATACTTTTTTCCTACAACATTTTGTATAAATTAATTATGTATCCCAGTTTTTTCACCCATTGTATTGTGTATTGTAATTCCAAGCGATCCGCAATGATCCATTAAATTTTGAAGTCCTATAAATGGACTATTTAATTAGCAGGCTTGCCCGTTTCCCGACCCCTACAAAAACAATATTGTGACTAAAAGTTAATTTTTTCAGCGTTTTAAATCTTCGGTGTACAATTGTGAATATATTCTCTTTCGCAGATCGACGACCTTTACAGCGAGGTCTTGTATGCATTGGTTCAGCGTGGTCGCGACAGACAGACGGAATCGGATGGATTAATAAGTCATCTCCAACAAGTTTTCCATGTTGATAATGACAAGCATACAAAGCTTCTTCAAGCCGCTAGAGAAAAACAGGTATGCAATAATCTACCATTTTGATTCATTTTACAAATTATTCATGGACAAACTATATGGTCTAGAATTTAGAAATAAACTGAAATTATCATATCTTGAAAATCATAAAGGATATGTAATAAGCATCTTAATTAATGTATCATCACACGTTCATGTTCTAAGGCAGGTTCATTCAGTCTTCAATCAGTCCATGCCACCTTTACCTGTGATTAGATTTGTAATTAATTAGCCAGGGATATCGAAGGAGTTTTCATTTAAATATTCGATCTCTGATAAATATTAATAGAAACAGTCTTAAATGTCAAAATATTAAATTAATTGACACGCTCGAATAATTGTATTCTATTCGTAATAACATTACATATGATAGGAAGTTCTGAGTATAGTTTTTTTATACTTCCGTTGCAGATTGAATAGTCGGGTTTGGTAGCTTTTAATAGAACATGTTACCTGACGAAATTATTCCTGCTCTGTAATAGAGAGCAATTAAAAAAGTGTTTCGTTTGCATTGTGTTTGTCTACTTCGTTGTAAATAAATCCATGCAAAATATGTATGCATATTATTATTATTGTTATAATATATAATTGTAATTTCTTCCGGCGATATTAGTCACTAGTAGAAAAAAAAGTTTCTAGAAATCAATCTCAAGCTTGTATAATTAATGCGTTTATGAATTTATTGAAATTAATAGGCTCCTCCGTTGGTTCTCAATCTGGAGGTTGTTGAAGCTAAGGGTCTTAAAGGAAAAGATGTCAATGGTGATTTTAAATTCTAGAATTTTCCAATTTTATCAAAAGACCTAAAAAACAGAATTGAACATAGATTATATTTTAATTTTTAGGATTGAGTGACCCTTTTTGCACGCTTTATATTTCGCCTAAACAGAAACATAACAGTTCCATGAAGCCTGAGACTTTGAATCCAGTTTGGAGAGAGTACTTTTCGTTGTAAGTTGAATTTAAAACCATACGTGATAGTTTTATTTTAAAACTGGACGTAATAACCTGGGTTAAATACTTAATTTACAATAATTAATAAATTTAGCCCGGTGACCAATGTTGAAGATGAAGTTCTTCAGATTGAAGTTTGGTAAGACTTGTACTTTCTTTTACAGTATTGTGTATGAGATACAAAATAATTTCTAACCTCACTGTAAATGCAGGGACTATGATCCGGAAGAAACATTGGCAGATAAGATGAAGAGATTCGGGGAAATAAAATCAACAAGGGGTTTAAGGATTTTAATGAAAGAAATTGCATTGACAGCATCCACAGGAAAACAGTCTCATGAATTTCTCGGCTGTCTCAAAATACCCCTGAAGGTATATATTGTTAATCATTGTTAATCTAACTAGATTCTTGGGTACTAATTTCAGCTATAATTTTATGTTTTCAGACCGTTCCAATCCAAGGGATTGACAATTGGTGTCAATTAGAAAGTAGAAATGGGAATGGTCACAAGAAGAAGGGTGAAATTCATTTGCGAATGGCCCTTGGAGCTGAAAAGGAGAGAAAAGTGGCTGCCCAGGAATATCGTCATGTTTTGCATTTGCTTCTTGTTCATGAACTAGATGAAGAGAACATTGAACCACATCATTGGGATGGACAGTTTTCGAAACATTCAGACTACATCCTTCGTCAATTAGAACTTCTTGGAGGACTGACACAAAAAGATATCGACATTGCGAGATGGCTTGTCTACACTAGAGTTCAGTGCGAGCATCCCTTAAATGCCAAAGTATTTTTGCCCATATTCCAAACGATTGTTGAATACGTTTCAAAACGTACGATTGCCGATGATGATGTAAGAAATATGCCAGAAATATACTTTCTCTCTTGGATTGTATTGTGTCCGCAGCATGTTCAATGAAATAATGTATCTTGCAGATAAGGAAGTTCTGGTTCGCAACGGAAAAACTGATTGAAAATTTTGCAACTTTTTTCAAAAATATCCATCAGTGCTTCCTCACCAACTCTAATGCTACTGTGCAGACGTATTACATGCTAAAGTAATTAAAGTTTAGGTTCTTGTATTTAAAATATTTTGATAATTTAAAATGGATTTATAAACTTTTAAAACAAATTGTTTTTTCAAGGGTGATTGAATCATTGAAGAACCATCTGACAACACGTCAACAGACAAATCGAGAACTTGAAGGGAAGGTCACTCTTGACTTTGTTGTAGAAAAGACAGAAAATGCAATTGCTCGTGGAGCCAATGAATTGTAAGGAATTAAAAAGCAATGTCAACATTCATCTTCATTTATTCGCAAATGAATGAGTTTATAGTTTAGTGTGTTTTAATCATAATGTTTTATAGATTCACAGGAATTTCCCAACAAGATTCGAATTCTGATGAGACGCCGGTCGAAAATAGGATTAAAATTTGTCAGATCATCATCGCGGATTTGCGAAAAGGCCTTGAAACACACCAGAGTATTTTCAAAGAGTAAGCCAAATAAAAATTCTTGGTTTAATAAATTTATTTGCAATTCAACAATAGATACATGTAATGAACTTCCTATACAATTTATTTGCAGTCTTGCTTATTTTGTCACTAATTGGCTTAGTGTTTTTATATAACAGATATACATATGTATCTTGTTGGTTAACATTAGTGAGCGAAGAATGGTGCAATTAAAAAAAAGTAGTTTCTGGATTAAAACCTTGACTTTGAAAATGCACTTATGAATTGTTTTTTATTTATTATTGAAGTATTGCAATTTCTAATCTATTTCCGTGATTACAAGGTTGATTAACAATATTTGTCTTTTTTAGACTTATTGGAGTCGAGTACTTTGACATTACTTATATGGTTTATGATGAAAAGGTAATCATGATTGAATAATTTGAAATTTGAAAACCATATTAATTCATGTTAATAATCCCTATATTTTTTATATTTTTGTAAATAGTATCACGAACTTGTCAAGCCCTTGGCCGAAGAAATCTGCAGTCATTTAAAACCTTTAGATCTTAAAGATGATGATGGATTTTTTCAAGACAAGGATGTATCAATTGGAACTTCATTGTTCGAGTTATATTTGGCAGTCAAGCAGTTTGCAGAGTATGGATTAGCTCTTTATTGATTAAACTATAGTAAATTATGTCAATTGATGATGTTTGTTATTGTACAGTTTGTCATCAAAGATGAGTTCTCCAAGGGACTTGTGTATCCATGGGTCATTCCATAACTGGTTCCACACAAGTGTTGCCCAATGGTTGGACATTGCTTGGTATAAAGCAATGAATCGGGTCAAGAAGGCTGTTCAACTTGATTCGTTAAAACCCGTAGATGATTTCGTCCAATTTACATCTTCAGCAGTCGACACAGCACATATCTTTCATCAAGTGAGTAGCAGTTTAGAAATGCAATCACACTGTTAATTCTATGCAAAACAAGTCTTGAACGATTGTTTTCATTCATGCAGATCCAGATCTTTTGGAGTCAATTAGCATGGCCAGAAGTAGAGGGATCGTATTCCTTCATTGCCAAAATACTCGATGTGAGATATAATAGAATAAATAAGATTTAGACTTTGTTTATGAATTACAAATCATTTGATAAAATTTTTTGATATTAGGATCTTTGTCGCTGTACAATTTACTATGCGGAACAAATGTGTTTAAAAGTTGACGAATTGGAAAAAGCACAAGATGAGAAGTACGAAATCTCTGATGAGGTAAACTACTGGAGTTAAGCAAATATTCGTTTGGGATTTTAATTTTAATTATTTTTATGTAGCTTTGCTTCGCGATAAACAACATAGAATGGGTTGGATTGGAGATGAAACCAATTAGTGAAAAACTCGGTATGCGAAGTATAATTAAGGAACTGGGGGAGAAAAATGGACCAAGTGTGGCGAACCAGTGTGAAAGAACACTTTTGACTGTGATGGAAAATGCGAATGAAAATGTTAACAATAAAATTATCGAGGTCTTGGAAAAAGTGGGATACAAAGTAAGTCTACTAATTCCTTTCCAAATACATATGATTATTCTATAGCTTTGTTGTAATAGATGATTAATTCCTGTATAGATGCGACCAATGATACTACGTCTTTTACTCGAAGGATCTGAGACTGATTCTGAAGAGCATGGAGTTGAAAAACTGATGAAATATTTGGATAACAATTTAATAAAATTGAAACATAAACTAACTCCTACAAATTTTGACAAAATCTTTGCCATTCTCTGGGATAATGCATCTGTTGCTTTGAGAGAGCTAATTAAAACGAATATCGAGGTAAATTGTTTTTTTTTTTTTTTAAATGGAGTTAAAGTTAAAGAGTACATTCTAATTATTTTACAAATTTCCTTGCAGAAACGAAGACCTCCAAGCTTTTTCAAACAGATCCACAACATGCTTCAGATCTTGACTAATTTCTTTTATCCTGAGGGAACAACTCATATAGACTCTGTGTACAACGCAAACATCAAAGAGGTTGAAGATCTGATTGGGTTCTATGCCGCTTCTACAGGTGATCTTGTGATGAAGTATTATCAAAACCGTTATCAAAAACAACTAGAAACCAACAACAAAACATCGGAATTGGGATCTCTTACTCTCCGAGCACATTATTGTGATGATATCCACACTCTTAGGATCGAGATTTTAAACGCAAGAAATCTAAAACCTCATGATTCAAACGGTAGGATTTTAATGACACAGTTATCTTTTACATTTCATACCAATTATTATTTATTCTTACAATTAAAAATTCACAGGTCAATGTGACCCTTATATCAAACTGAAGCTTGTACCACAGGAAGTTTTTCATTTGACTCCAAAATTTAAGACGAAGACCAAGAAGCGGACACTCTTCCCTCTTTTCGATGAGACTTTCTCCATGTAAGTTTTGAAGACTTTTAAATCCAGTAAATAAACAATTTTCAAATCCTTAAAATATTTTTTTATTCCTTGATATAGACCACTCAGCCCAGATGAAATGTCATTAGGAGGAATGGCCGTTTTCAGTTTGAAAGACCACGACTTGTTTGGAAGAAATGATTGTCTTGGAGAGTGTTATCTTCCTCTGGAATCCGTTCCCTTTACTACAGCAGATACAAAGCTTCAAGATCTTCCACAAATAAATCTCAGTTTTACAATGCCAAAAGACCCCAACGCAGTGATTTTGCAAACTCTAGAGAATCGTCATTGGGATCGAACTGCTGTAGAATTTGTGAAACATGAGCGTCAAAAAATGACTAATCTCCTTCATTCTCAAGCTTAGTTTAAACCCAAAAAATACAATTCACAATTGCATTGTAAAGAATAATGGTTATTATTATTTAAAAAATAATAATTTCACAAATAATGCCAAAGCAGTTTAAAAAAATACCAACATCGTTAAATTATTATGTGTGATAGACAATTATTAATTGAATATACTCCGGTTTGTAAAAATTGACCATAATATTGAAACTATAATTTAGTTTACGTGTTTTATAGTTAAACATATCTAAGCTAGTGTCGTTACCCAACTGTCTGCTCCCTTTAAGCAATTTAAGCCTTTAGTTACCCTTAAAAAAACCACATTATTTCATCGTTTACAACTTTGCATTATAGATTTAGAATATGTATTAGTAAACTGTATTCGAATATGAATTATAAGAATTTATTAATTAACGAGACAATAAATATCATTCGTCCAAATATGTAAGATAAATAATTTATTACTGCTTCTATACTCCGGTAGTTTTATGATACCTTTAAATCCGTTCATCAAATAATAAATCTAACTCCATTGAACTACATGCAATTTTGTTCCACAGTTAATTTCTGCTGCTAAACTTTTTGCAGTCATAAAATGCCCTTAAATTCATCGATTCCATTAATCAATTAATATAATACTTCGAATTTAATCATTTACAGTTTCTTTCTCGTCCTAAGACGAGCTCTTTTCAACTGATTACTAGATTTTATTGTATTACGAATCATCGTTTGATAAACTTTATTCTTAGAGGATGTTTTGGGAAAAGTAATGTCTCATAAACTTGTTCCATAACTTCATTAGGGTTAGTTAGTTCCAACCGATATGTTTGAAGAATTCGGGTTAAACCGGTGTACATATCTTGTTCAGCGAATCGTCGTCCCGCACACATTCGGGTACCATGGCCAAACGGAATGAGCAAATACGGATGTGCGGAAAGACTTTCACTCTGATCTTCTCGAAGCCACCTGTTGTTTTCAAAATACGATATAGACTTGAACTTTTTGATATAAAAAAACTCTACAAAATACCAAAATAACTTGTAATAGGAAGATCGACCTTTACCTTTCAGGCAGAAATGTCTCTGGGTCATGAAAATACTTGGGAGAGCGGAAGTTCACAAGCTGATTGAGATCGACGTGGGTCTATAAATAAACCATATACACAGATATATAATTATATGTTTCCCATACTAATCAAATGCGCATGATGATAGGCCACGGTTCATAAAATTGCCTAAATAAATACTCTTCTTGTGTCTTCAAAGAAGCATTTTTAATGAGTTTAACGTACTCCGGCAGGAACACGATAGTTTCCTAGAACCAAGTCGTTCTGGATGATTCTGGATACTTCAGTTCCGTTCGGATACAACCTGATGAAAGCAAATTTAAATGTTCTCATTTGAATTCCCTTATAAATATAATGTAGGTACAGAATAGAGAAAAGGTAATTGAATTTTATATATTTTACCTGAAAGTTTCCTTTACTGATGCTTTCAGGAGTTGTAATCGATTTATCATCTCGACCGTAATGATTTCCCCTTTCGGGACGTTCTTTTTGATTTCTTCATAGATCCGCTCTTGAACTTCCGAATGTTTAGCCAAAGAATACAAGTTGAACATGAAACTCGGTGTAGTCTACATATTGAAAATAATAATAAAAACAGTAGCCATACATCCTGATTCATGTTCGGGTAAAATTGATTGCTATTCTTACGGTACTTAGACCATCTCCAAAAAGAGATAATGTAATTATAAACACATCTTTTTGGCTTAGTTCCTTTCTGGATAACAAATAACTTAAGAAATTGTACTGATTTTCTTTCAATTCGTTTTTCTCGGTTAGTACTGCTATTTTGTTAATTGTTTCCTGTATAAATCCCCTTGCTTGCCTAGAAATACGAAGCATAAAGATTTATTATTATAACTTCATTAGTATAATGAAAATGTATGTATGCAACATATTAATTGGAGTGAAACCATACGAGTAGAAAAAGTCTTCAGCCTCTATGAATCGTTTCCACTTTGGTGTTGGGAAATATTTATATATCGGGAGTGATAGTTTAAGCATTCCAGCCAGAGTGAATATTTCCTTATTTGCTTGAATCATTTTCTCGGCAAGTTTTTCATTTTCATCAAAAGCTCCAAGCCTTCTTTCAAAACAGACCATTCCTGCAGCTAAAAATATTTATTTAGGTAACTATTTATGATACACGACTAAATACTTAAAATAAACACAAAAAAAAATATTTACACTCAAGGCTCCATTTTGCAACCAAGACCCTGAGGTCCGGAGAGATCCGTTCTTTATTCAATGTCGCTTCAATTTTATTGACAAACGCTTGGGCAACCATGTCAACTAGTGGGAGATAGTAACTGACTTCTTTTGGACGAAGCATCATCTTTTGAACGGCGCTTCGAAGTCTGTACCATTCTTCACCATTTCTGAAATAATTTAATATTTCATAGAATGAAATTAGATCCCATTCGGGAATAGATCTTTACCCACAATTTACAATACTCATATAATTTACAGTTGTGGAGTTTTAAAAAATAAATCAGGTAGAAAAATACATTTTTGATATAATATTCAACGATTGTTGAAGATTGAAATGAAAATCAATGTATTTTTGTAAAGATTTTAGGCACTTCTGATCAAAAAAAATCGTTAAACGAAATTACTTCTCCCCCAGAATAGATCCCCACATTTTTGGTGTAGTTTAAAAAATAAATCTCAATGGGGATCTATTTAGAGATTAACGATAATATTCATGCATATGTATGTGCATACGTGTTTCCTAGTCCGGGAGAAAGCTCTCGTTCCTTCCGATATTGCTGAGTGGTTTCCTGTAGTGGAGGAATTGTGGGACTTTTACCCTCGGAAGCAAAAACTACTTTTACGTCGTTAGGGTCAAAAATATGTACAACAGAGTGTCGACCCCGGTCTTCACGAACGACCGGACCGTACTTCTCATGTAGCTTGCAAAGCACATTGTGATATTCAGAAATGTTATAACCTCCTGCAAAAAAATTTAAAAAACATATAATTTTTTTTTATTATCATAGTGTGAATAATTGCTTCTTGCCAACCTAAGACTTTGTAGATGTATAGACTGCCGATAAAAGGTAGTCGAAATGGGCCGGGTATTGAATCAAACGGTTTTGCACGCTCCACGGAACTAACAGGAATAGTTTTGGCAATAGTTGCTAACCTAGCTGTTCCATTTCTGTTTAATAACACTTTCGCCATGTATGATCTTTAGATGGATAGCAAAGTTCAATACGAATTTGTTTACAAAATAGTGTACCTATTTTTATATAATGTTGAGAATTTTCTCTTATTTCTCTATAGCTTTTGTTCTGCCTGCTTTCTTTTATAGGAATTAGTTAGATGAGACTACTGGATGCAAACGGGAGACAAATTGAAGCAAGTGAATGATGATATTAATATCGCATTGCAATTTGGTTCAAGATTTCCCAATTGTGGAGTCTATGGTTAGAGCCATACTATTCCATGCATATATATAGGAAAAATAAATAATAATACTACGACAGACTGTTGTTGACAGACCCTTTCAGGGTTTCCATTCAAGGTTAGAAAATGTTGTCGTGCAACCTATTTCTGTAAAAGTAAATTCTTTAGGACAGGTTTTATTTTTCCCCAAATGAAGTCCATGTACCTAATTGTGGATGTGTAGCTGTTTAATCTTTCTTCTTATAAGAATCTGTCCGTCGTGGGATACTAGAACCAGACGACAAGGTAATTTAATCAAGAACTTGTAAGCAGTTAGTTGCATATTTCAAGACTGGTCTTTGTTAGTGGTGGTGGTCATACTGGCTACAGGTTTACAACAATGGGTAGGAGGATTTTAGGACCTAATAAGTTGCTCAATATAAATGCCCATCGTCAAATCACAGACTTCACTACCTCACGCTCTTGACCTCTTGCTAATATAAAATATGCATAATTGTGCGTGGTCGTAGCCACCAGATCAGAAATGCATGAAACGGGAGATGAATTGGGTTCGACTGTCTCGAGCTCTGATTTTATTATTATTACTCTACAATTCTAAATACCTGTGAAATGGTTCATAAAGAATAAATATTATACGAAACCCTTTGTAAAAACAGATGCCCTTGAACTTTATTTGTTTAATTCCTAACCTTCGAAAGCATATTACTGGTATGAGTTTAGTCGCGAAAATAAAAATTCTAACTTTCATACTCACTCATTTATTGATGTAACTCAAATTCGTTGTAACAAAATTCATATATTTATAATACATTTTAAATTAATCTTTTGTCAAAAAAAATTCTGCTTCATTCATATTTAACAAGCAGATTGAAAAAAAAACCTAAATTAAAGATTCTAGAAATATAAAATCAGGTTTGGTTAGGTTTAGAAATTTAGCATTTTCATTTTGCATTTCGTTTATAATTTTAACAAAAGCTTACAGCTAATCAGAGGTAGGACCAATCACTCAAGTTACAGTTAGGTTGAATGGAGAGTGATTGCTGGATGATTGGTATTTTCCAGCTAAATTGAGTGATTGGTCCGATCTCTGCAGCTAATGCTTTTTAATATTATGATAAAAATGCAATAGAGTAATTTTGAGATACCAGAAATGGGGCATCATAAAAAATGTTTTTAATCGACTACAATAAATATTTATAAATAGCAAGTTTGCGTTAGTTGTTTTTTAATTCCGGGAAGGAGGTTTTTTTTATCCATTCATCAAATCAATTTTTCATCGCATACATTTCTCTCTGTACTTTTAATTCAATTAGTTCAATACCATAATGTCTCAATAGTTTAGGGTTTTTTAAAAATATAATAAAAAACCGTTCAAATCGGTTTCAAAAATGCCCTTGGGGGAGTCTGACATTAATCTCGGCCGGAGTATGCTCTCTGTCGGTGAGCCTTTATGGGGCCTTCGACACAGTTTTTTGGTGGGTTATCTTGATAGAAAATATAAAATAAAAAAGTGTCTCTGGTGGATAGGAGAGGCAATTTGACTTTCACTCTGCTCAAAACTTTAAGATTAGCTATGGGGCAAAGTGAACCACCGGTTATAGATGAATCAAGTTACCCCGTAGCCAATGTTGTGGTTTCGAGCAGGGAGTGGGACTGCTCCTGCAACCACCGATGGATGGAGCATGTACTGGGTGTTCCTCTCTGGGAAACTCAGTCAGTCAGTCGTCCTAAGTAAGAGGAGTCGTAGAAGAAGAAAAGGCATCAACTTACTGTTCTCTATTTTAGAGACGGATTTTATTATTCTTCTGTGTGTAATTTCCCCGACTATTGAACAAAAGGTAAGTATCTACTCAATTAATCCTGTATTTGACCTCAGGTCAAGCATAGTTATGTATTCAGCTATAGACTCGTTCGTTGTATCGTAAAAAGTAAGGAAATTCGGTGACGGAGAAGGGCTGGGGGGATTTTGACTGATTGTCGGCGCCAGGGGGGAATTTGTTAGGCCGTGGCATTTTGATGCATGCTAAAGAAAGTCTATTATGATTATTTTTAAGTGAGTGTTATTGCTTGTTTTTGTTGTTCCATGGGTGTGAAAGCTAAGTGAAAAGAAAGCAAACGGATCGGTCTATAGGAAGTTGATAATTTCAGGAGGTCAAGGCTTTAAAATGCTGTTATCAGATGCGGACGGTTCGGGTGATTCGACTTCCACTCAGGATGGATATGATAGTAAGACTAAAATTGATTTCTAACGAATTGGCTTTATTGGTTTTCTCTGTTGCATTGGGGATTTGGCTGGTATGCAATCTCGTTTCAACTACTGGAAGATGCCATGTCTTTCCTCTTTAACACAGGCAACAGCGAGGTCCAGTGGTGCTTTTCCCAGGTCAAGGGCGCCTTAGATGATGATGTTACCGAAGGTAAGAGTCAAAATAAATACATCTTTCTATTAGATCAATGATGATGATGGTCAAGTTTTTACTATTTTTATTATTATTTGTAGCCGACATTGTATCCTGTGTAGAGTTTAATCATGATGGAGAGTTTCTTGCCACTGGAGATAAAGGAGGACGTGTTGTTATTTTTCAAAGAGATGCAGGCGTAAGTTTGACCGTTTGGATTTTTAAATTGGATGGAAAAGAATGTGTGCTTTGATGACTGTTTTTTTTATTGTTCTTTAGTCTAAAAATTGCATTCCAAAACGGGGTGAATATAATGTGTACAGCACATTTCAAAGTCATGAACCTGAATTTGATTACCTTAAAAGTCTGGAAATAGAAGAAAAAATAAATAAAATCAGATGGCTTAAACGTAAGAATCCTGCTCACTTCCTGTTGTCCACAAATGGTATGTCACTGAATTTATTACATTTACATTTTGAAATACGCTCAGCAACAAGTAGTAATCATCCTTGTATCATTTGATTAGACAAAACCATTAAATTATGGAGAGTAACAGAGAAAGAGTGGAAAGTCGAGGGGTTCAACCTTAAGGAAGAAAATGGAAGTTATAAAGATCCTGCCAACCTTCACACCCTCTCAGTAATATTCTTTACTTTTCCTCTTACGATGATTTGAAAGTATCGGATTATTGATTCTAATTGTCTTTTCGAAATGTGTAGGTTCCAAAGGTTACCCCGACCAATCTGATGGTTGAAGCTTCCCTTCGAAGAGTTTTTGCCAATGCCCACACGTACCATATAAACTCAATTAGTGTCAATTCCGACCAGGAAACGTACCTTTCTGCAGATGATCTCCGTATTAATCTTTGGAATCTGGAAATTACTGATCAGAGTTTTAGTATGACTGATTTATATACATTATAATTTATCGTACCATATACATCTAGATACAATAGTAAGGTTTGTGTATGTGTGTTTTTGAAAAATAGATATAGTAGATATAAAGCCAGCAAATATGGAAGAGTTGACTGAAGTCATAACAGCGTCAGAGTTCCATCCAACCAGCTGTAATTTGTTTGTATATAGCAGTAGCAAAGGAACAGTTCGTCTTTGCGATATGCGAGAAGCTGCCTTGTGTGATAAGCACGCTAAATGTAAGAAATTCAAACATTTAATTATGATATTCGTTTTTAAAGTACATTTTGAATATACATGTTTATTGTTTTTAAAGTGTTCGATGAGCCGGAAGATCCAACAAACCGAAGTTTCTTCTCCGAAATTATCTCCAGTATATCTGATGTTAAGTTCTCCTACTCTGGTAGGTATATGGTTTCAAGAGACTACCTGTCGATTAAAGTATGGGATCTTCATATGGAATCCAGGCCAATTGAGTGTTACCCTGTAAGTATTTAGCATTATTATCGATTATTTTATCGACTTTAGAATTTTCACAACATAATTGTGCATTTTTTTTATAGGTCCACGAGTATCTTCGTTCAAAGCTGTGTTCACTCTATGAGAATGACTGCATTTTCGACAAATTTGAGTGCTGCTGGAACGGCACAGACACATCCATAATGACTGGCTCGTATAATAACTTCTTCCGAATGTTTGATCGAAATCTAAAGAAAGATTACACATTAGAAGCGTCTCGTGAAGTTGCCAAACCTAAAATGGTCCTTAGACCTCGTAAAGTAAGATTATTAGATAACTTAACTATGGTTTTCTTTAGATGTTTTAAGAATGCAGTTAATAACAAACCATTTTTATTTTAGGTTGGCACTACTCCGAAGAGAAAAAAAGATGAAATTGGGGTGGACTGTCTAGATTTCTCCAAGAAAATCCTTCACACTGCTTGGCATCCTAAGGAGAATATTATTGCGGTTGCTGCTACGAATAACCTTTTCGTATTTCAAGAAAAAAGTTAAATTTGTCCTTTTTTGTAAACCCTACGACCTCTACACCCTTAATTTTTGGATGACGATACCTTTATATAATTTTCCACTAATAATAAATAAAATTAATTTACATTCATAGCAAAAACCACGGATTTATTGTCAGTCGATTTATTTCAAAACATGAACCATTCATTCAATACAATTTACAATTGAACCACACAAGTATAAACGGAGGATATAATGGAATGCATTAAAAAAGGGAGGAAGTTTGGATCAACTCTCGATAAGAGAAAAATTGAGCTTTAGGTTTGACAAAAGAAGCCGGAGTGTCTTCTTCCCCCTCGTCTTTATTTCCTTTTCGAACAAAAAACCGTGAAATTTTGGGTGCTGGTGGAGCTTCACTTTCATCAGCTTCCCTATAATTATAAAAAAGTATTGATTAGAAGATTGAAGGAAAATTCATTTAATTTATCAAACAATAATAAATTGCCTATTTTTTACCATTTAACTTTCACAGCTCGTTTGTCCAAAAGATCTGAAGCTGTAGACCAACTGTCCCTCACTATATTTGGAAATCCAAAAATTGGATCTATATTTGCTCTCAAGAATCGCTTTGTAGTGTCATCTGGAAATAAAGGTTTTCGAAATTGAATCAAAAACCGAGAAAATGAACAAATAAATTACAATATTATTTAAGTACTGACCTCCAGGGTATCCACTGCCCCAACCGTCAGAGGAAATTTTGACCTCATGATCTCCCGTGAATTTCCATTCTTTAAGAGCCTGGTCCCTTGTAACTTTGGCACAAATACTAGCAGCGCTTACTGGCTTGTATTTGGAGTCAGCCTTTTTATCAACTTTAAATTTCAAATCTGGGAACTTGAGCTCCAACCTTTTCTGAAATCAAATAGTGACACAATCATTGTACTACTACTACTATGTACCTCATGAAATAACGAAATAAGATAAATACAAAAACTCACTTGGTACTTATCCATAGGACCAACGGTATCTACATAGACTTTTCCTATTTTGACCCCTCTATCATACAACCCTTGAATAAGTTCAATGGCAGCTAGATGAGACACTTCATTGAGGCTGACCTTCTGCCTTCGATAACTTTTGGCTGATATCTGTGCCGGAGAAATTATCTTCATTCCGAAAGCAATATGATCCAATTCCGAGAACTGTGCGTAGATTTCATCCCGAACCTTTTCATTCAGCTGCTTCGAGTCGTTGAGTTTCTTAATATCTAATAGGATTGGAGGGCACTCTTCGATTTTATTTAAGGAATCCCCATTCTCTAACTTCTTGTCGATGAGTTTTTGATCCGCGACGGCTGCGAATATTGCATACACCATAGGCCCTGCAATTAATAATAAATTACATTTATTTATAGATATAAATTCATGCATATAAATAATGTTGCTTATCATTATTATTATTATTATTAATCTTCTTACCCAAAACAGGTCCACGTCCAGCCTCATCAATGCCCAAGTAGCAAGTTGCGGTTTTGCACATTTCCGGTATTTCACTAAACACGGTTAAATCTTCATTCCGGTTTCGAGCAAAGTTGTCCAGGGCCTCTCTAAATACTTGCATACCGTTCCTTCCTTCCTTCTTCATCTCTTCACCTTCTTTTGACTCCTCCAGTTCAACTTTAAGTTCCAACACTTCCGCTTTCTCTGCCATCTTATCAATTCGATAAATACAATTATTTAGTGATTCTAAAAAATAAAATAAGATAAAAACAAAAGTCCGAAAGAATACAATGAGAAAGAGGGAAAAAGTGAACCAGGTTTCTATTAGTGCTATTCTATTCCCGCCGTGTAAATTGAGAGGTAGTTTTGAATTGCGGAAAAAATGATGAGTCGATAAATTGGCGAACATTTCGCCAACATTTCTCTCCGCACAACAGAAAGCTGATACACTCACTGTAAATTTTGAAACGGACTTATCTAACTCTGTGATAAGATGTATCAAGTACATCTGCGGAACATACTAGCCGCGAACACAAGGCGGAGTATACTACAACCGATCAATAGGTCGATAGATAAGAACAAGCAAGTGGCTGCCTACCTGTCATCATACCATGTTGGTCAAGCTGAAGCCTCTGGACCAATTTGCATCTATGTAGAAACTCGTCAATCCTACTGCCGGTCGGTTAGGATCAGTGATCGCTTGGCCCCCTTGGCACTCGTTCCTCATATACAATATAATTCAGTACTACTCTGTCAAGAGTTGGCCATTCGTCAATTCCACTCCACGAGATCTCTGAGGGATGGGGAGCCTTCGAGTAAACCTTCGTCAAAGGTAGAGGAAACTGTAAATGCACTTACGGAAGCTATTAAAGAGAAGAAGGAAGGGACTGTCGCTGTTGTTCCTAAGCGTCCATTGTACAAACGAATTCAGGATGAAGTAATAATAAGCTAAAATCATTTTAAATACCTTTTCTTAAGTTTATGAGCAAAGGAACTGGTTTTAATTTATTATTTTAATTTTTCAGATCCTTCACTACTACCACGGGTTTAGGTTATTATTCATCGACATGAAAATCACAGCTCAGCTTATTTGGCGGATACTGAATGGGAAAAATCTGAATCGTCGGGAATACAGGCAGTTGATCAGAACCACATCGGATGTATTTCGACTCGTTCCTTTCTCTGTGTTTATTATCATACCATTCATGGAGCTGTTATTACCAGTGTTCCTTAAATTCTTCCCTGGTATGCTTCCTTCAACATTTCAAACTAGCTCTGATCGGGTAAGCTGGTTATTATCATTACGAATTTTTTGATAAGCTTTGAAAAAAAGTATTGTTTTCTATGTATTAAATTACTTGTTGCAGGATACTAAAATGAAATCCGAACTTAAAGTGAAATTAGAAATGGCAAAGTTTCTTCAGGAGACTTTGGATGAAATGGCCCCTGTTGCTAAAGGACGTTCTTCACAAACAGCGAAGGATTTTGCCGAATTCATTTCAAAGGTGATTTCTTCACTCTTTACTCTAATACTAGCAATATTATTTACTAACTCATAAATAATCTTTTTTGAATTTTTTAGATTCGAATTACTGGAGCTGAGGTTACAAACGTGGAGATTATGAAGTTCAGTAAACTCTTCGAGGATCAAATCACATTGGATACTTTATCTCGACCTTTGCTTTTGGCTCTCTGTCGAGTCTTGGAGATTCCTGCGATTGGAACAATGGCACTCTTGCGTTTCCAGTTACGAATGCGACTACGTAATTTAGTTGCTGATGATCAGGTTAATCATTCATGGTTATAAAATAACATAACTCGCATCTTGGCATATTTACGTTTTTCTTTATTTGTATCTCAGATTATAGAGAAAGAAGGTGTTGCCGCTTTGAACTATCAAGAACTTCAAAACGCTTGCAAAGCTAGAGGTATGAGGGCGATCGGAGTTACAGAAGACAGATTACGGAGGTCCTTAGAACAGTGGTTGCAATTGTCATTGCATGAAAAAGTACCCCCATCGCTGCTACTACTTTCTCGAGCTATGTACTTACCTGATACGCTGCCAGCATCAGATCAGCTGAAAGCTACAATTTCTATTATTTCTGAGAGCGCGGTATGTTTATTATCGTATTCAATTGTTCGTTGCACAAGTGTTGGGTATTTTTTTAAACTCCAGTTTGAACTTTAGGGTCTACAAACAAAAGCTGCCATTGGGGAACGTGAAGGAAAGGTTGACAATAAGACCAGAATTGAAATTATAAAGGAAGAAGAGCGATTGATTAGGGAAGAGCGACAAGAGGCTAAGAAAGAAGCACTGGCTACAAAAGTGGATGTGCTCGTCGATTCTGCAAAACCAGGTTAAATATTTATTTAAATAAATTATAAGTGACCTAATTATTTATGAGTTGTAATAATTTAATTTCAATTGTTTTAGAAACTAAAGATACAAAGTATGAAGCTCCCCAACCTGTCCGATCAGAACCTATGGACGTAGGCAAAGGTGTTGTCCCATTGTCTTCAGAACTTGGACCGGAACCAATTGGAAGTATAGTGGCTAATACTATTAGCAACGTTCTTACCAGAAAATTAGTTGCTCCACTGGGTGTGTCCGAGGTACGAAAAGAACAAGAAATAGTAGTTATAATATATGCTTGTGTCAAAAATGTCATCAAATATATTTGGATTATGTATTTTTCAGGACAAATTGACTATGAAGGACTTTGAAGCCATTGAAGATGCTCTTGAAAGAATTGGCAAGGGTAAGAAGGAAATGATTCTAGAAAAAGAAGAGCTCTTGGATCTCAGAGAAGAAATGAAAGATTACCAAGAAGATATTCAGACACTAGAGGCTGTCTTAAAACAATCTGGCAATAAGAAAGTTCAGGTAAAAAAGACTCAATATATTTTCTGTTTTTTTTTTGTCTTAAACAAAAACAATAATGATT
>JAQGBQ010000552.1:0-19673 GCA_034698485.1 Vertagopus arboreus | reverse complement strand
TATACTAAATATTTTCACATTAACATGCCTGAAAGTAAATTACTGAAAGTTTTAATGTTGTAGAAGTACGAAATGAAAGTTGTTGCAAATACTAATCCATACAACAGTATATTTATGTATAGGTAGTTGTTGGAATTGTGACAAACAAGTTTATGGCCAGATACAAGATATGAAAGGAATCAAAGGGTCAATTAGAACCGCTGGAGTGTTACAATATCAGGATAATTTTGAAGCCATTAGCCTCACACGACGTACAAAATAACACCAAATCTCAAGTCATAATGTAAACTACACACGTACGAATATATTAATGGTTTTGCAGCCATACGATTACATAAAATGGGAGATTTGAAGGAGATAACTCTGTGATTATGACGCAATAACCTTTCTGCTTTGCTGACAAAACCTTTATTTCGCTTCTCTCTTAAAACACTCAAAAGTCAAAAGGAAAGCTGCTCTTTCAATGTACTAGAGAATAGCTAAAAAGAAATAGCCCAGAGCTGTAAAACAAGAAATAACAAAATTGTTATAGACATCGCCCTGATTAGATTTTTACCTGGGTTCCTGATTACGTATGTGTGGATGGCGGAACTAATCGTAAGGGGAAAGTCGAAACAGACCAGCATAATACACGAGTTTTTGTACGTACTAATTTACAGCATGCGACACTCGTCCGCCGTATATGTTTTAGAGTAATAAACCAACCATAAAAAATCAGATGTGACTTATTAGAAGGGAATGACAGAGATTCATTGGCTTTTCTGAGAACCTCCTAACAAATTTGAACCTTATCTCTCATCAGTCAAGAATTTTATGACGTTTTCCAAAGAGCTCGCTTGTATTATGTTTAGGTAATAATAACATGTACCTATAAAATATATACAGCCTTCTTATCCCATAGTAAATCAAAATATTCGTAATAATATTCATAATACTCTTTGAGTATCCAAACAGAGAGTAAAAATTCAAAGCCCCTGGGGAGAAGAATAAGTGTAAGAAATGAGAATGAATCTATAAAAATAAATTGCTTTCTCCTGCCTGACTCTTTTACTTAGGCTCTTCCGACAAGGATATTAAATATCTCCTTTTTCAATTTGAATACAAGAAATCAAGACGTTGCTGAGCTCTACTACATGCTACATATATGTACACTGTACTCTCTTGTACCGTTATGGTGAAAATAAAGTTAAGAAGGTCTGTTGAAATTATATCGTCATGATGGCAATCATTGATATTAGGCATACTTTTCCTGGTCGGAAGGTTTGCGCTTCCGGGAATTGGTGCCGCGTCGGGAAATATAGCCGTCGGAGTTAAACAAGCACGCACGCAAAATTTTCTTAAAATCTATTACCTCATCAAAACGAAAACCACATGTTTATAAAGTTTCCACCAAAATCCCACCCTTCATTCATTATATGGACAAATTTGGTTTTAAAATTTATTATTATCTATTACCCAGAATTAACCAAAACTTATGCTCCAATTTCCTAATTCTGTCTTTTTCAGATAAAATGATAATCTACAACTTTTCATGGTGAAAGCCCTCACTTGTGTAATTAAAGGGGCGGTGATACTGGCAATAAATCGACGGAAATGCTTTCTCCATTTTGTTGTGGGATTGGAAATCGTAGAAAATACCAATATGAGAAAACGGATGGTGTGTGTCGAGAAGAAAGGTGAGACACTAATTTGTGGAACTTGTTTCCTACTTGGCTAGCTATACTTCCACATGGGAAAATTGCTGGTTTCATAAATTAAAGCTTTCTCCTCACGGATGTGATTTGCTCACACACACACAGGGGATACAACTTGTGAATGGTTTGGCATTCGGAAGTAATTGGAAAGTGGAAATGAAGGAAGTGTCGGTTTTTGAGGTTTGGATTAGGATTAGAAAGGAAGGACAGTGAGTGTGGAAGGTATTTGGAGTTATTTGTGGGTCCATAATATCTCGTTGGGTCGCCTAGTCTTCGAAGAAGAAGGTGATAAGAGTAATAATAATGTATAAGTGAAACGTACCTGAGTGAGTGGAAATGATGTTTTCGTGTACGGAGTAATTTCAATGTTGATACCGGCACAAGGAACTCTTGACTTCCTGCAAACGTCCTGTGAGGACAAGTACGAGTAGAAGTACGTCCGTCCGGTTCCGTTGCCTCTGAATACGTCGCGGGTCTCTCCACCCAACCCCTCCTTGGCCAATAATTAAGCTCGTCCCGCTGCCACCACCACCACACTGTACTACCCGGTTCTTCTTTCAGGGGCCCCTAATACCCGATACTACCATACTCTACTACCCGGTACTACTACTACCAGTACTCCCAACCCGTTTCTATTATTTCTTCCTGCCCAATCCTCAGAGTACTCTCTCTCTCTTTCTATAAACATCAATGTAGAAAACTTGGTAAGTACAAAGTTCAGAATGATGATGCTCTTTTCTTTATACCCGCAACAGTAAAAGCTTCTCTCAATGTTTTCTTCACAACTCATAAGCCAACAACATTCAACTTGGCACTAGAACTGAACCCAAAGTCTATAGATACTACATGCTTTTCAACACCGTACAACTTTGTGTAACACTATACAAGGAAAAGGCAAAAGTAGTTACGAGTTCTTAGTGCAACAGAAGCAGGATTCCGTGTGTATTTCTGACGGAAATCGTGCGGAAACTGCAAAACTTTCCCTACCGTCCATCCGATCCAATTAGTATAGCTGGAGCCGCCTTTCCCTATCCTCCTTTTCACCGGAGACACAGACAAGTCTTATTTTATGTCTTATCTTCAGTTCCAGAATAAATTAATTACTCGGCAGGAAGCAACCCAAACTAACTAAACTCTCCCGACTCCAACAGACTCCCTCCCAAGCTATCTAGTATCAACTCTCTCATTCCTTCTATTAAGATATAGACACATACTTTATTTCAAAGCTTATCTCCAAGAGTAAGTAAAACAGGACGTGGAAAACATACATTATGAGCATTTAGTCGTTGAAGAAAAGAGAAAAGTTGGTGATGAAGGTTTGTTGGATGTACATATAGGATGTATAATAATGTTGGAGAAAGCGAGAAAGGGAGAACATGATCATTACTTAAGGGGAAATTTTCATTGGACACAAGATTGGGATGAAGACGATTGGCTCCTCTCTCCTTTCAACGCATGCACGTTACTTCAATAAACGGGATTTCCCCAAAAACTCCTTTCTCCACAAGAAACCCGACAGAAACTGCTCTCTACTTATACAAAGTATAGTAAAAGTTAGCTCACACAGCCTTTTCTTGAATCTAGATTTATCGCCTTCCTTTGATGGATCACTTTGCATGCCAATACTCGTGTTTATTATTATTGTACAGAAGCCTATTTTGACAAAAGTCTTGACTCTTGAGAGCTTTCACTGCAAAGGTTTTAGTAAGCCGTTTTAATCTTATATCCAAATATCTATAACCATTTTTGTTATTGTGTTTATGACAGATTTTGTTTAGTGAACAGCTAATTTATCAATAGCATTGCTAAGATTCATATAATAAGAAACTCATTTAGTATATTTATGAACGTTTGAACAGTTTGAAGTTTTAGCCGTGCTTGCAATTTGTAACTTCTTATCTTTACCTTGTTTGTAACTTTGTAAGGAATATATAATTAAAAGTTCGATAACATGTATTAAATCCTTAGTTGAGTTGTAAAAATGGAAAAGTATATGGTGAATTCAATGCAATGGAATAATAGATTGAAGCTGAATGTTAAAGTAGGTTTGAATGGGAAGGACAGTCAGACAAGGAAAGTATGCATGTTACATGCCAACTTGGAGATTCGTGTTGGGATAGAATGCGATAAAATATGTTTTGATGAATTGAATAGTTAACAGGTTAACCTCGACATACATTTTTTTGTTTTCTAGATTATCAGATATCAGACAAATTCGAAAACATCTTGTTTCTCGAAGTTTTTTTTAAAAAAAAATTCAAAATTTTAGAATATTTCCTAAATGAAAGTTCAAAAGATTCCCAACGGCTTTATGATAAAGTTTCATCCTTTTATTATAGAATGGGATTCTGTAGATTCATTTGAGTAGGCAATAAAATCTATATGTATAGAAGCTAGTATAATATATTCGTTGATGGGTGGGTAGAGACAAGAGGGAATGGGGCCTGCAGGGAAGGGAGAGTCGGCACTTTCTGTGTAGATGATTCAATAGACCTTTATTGAAGGCGTTATTCTTCAGAGATAACGACCGACTCCCCGTCGACTCTATCTCGCCTACAACTTTCAAGACAATATTTCATCCTTTATATCACCACGTCACTTTCTTCCATCCAAACACACTTTCCCTTATACGTACAATTTAGACTCTTCTCCTTTTCAACCCGAATCTAGTTCAGAGTCTAAAATCTTCAGACTTGAATATCACAAAAACTACGCTTTAATTCTGCATTCATTTGAAGTAAGCGAATTTCAAGGATTATTTTCAACCATTATTACAGTGAAATGAATCTGTAAAAATCGTCTTTAGAAAATTAGCATAAAATGGCATAAATTATTTGCATGAGTTGATTATACATTAATATATAGGATTTTAAATAATATTTAAAATTCAGACAGATGCTGCATTGAATCTTTAATACAAAAATGCAAAGGCAACGACAAACAAGTAAAAAGCGGACGGATGTTTTTATTTTTACGATGGAGAAAGTAAGAAAAAAAAAGTTGAAACGAGCCTGGTGTATTTTGGCATGCATAATAGAATGATACATCGGTCTCTCTCTCTGTATATCTGCATAGATGAAATAAATAAAAGAAAGTTGCATGTATCAGTTGTAAGTAGATGCCCTCAAGTTGATTCAGTAGTAAGTGGAATTATACCTATTGTATGCAAATTGGTCGAAACGGAGAAAAACTTTAAGTATTTCCCGTACGGATTTGAGTAAAATGGGAAAAGTAGAAGATAAGTATTCATGTGGGTGTGTGCCAAACGTCAAATCCGTTTTCTCAATGGGAACTAGAACTTAGAGAGAAATTATGCCAATATCAAAAGATTCAGGATTTCCTCGATTGCGGTTCGAAAGGAAGATGCGGATGGAGCTCAAAATGGGAGGAGGAAAATAAGATAAAAGGAATACAAGATCTCACTTTTTCTCTCCATCATTTCCTTCCACTTTTCCTTCTTTCACAAAAATTCCCCGGTAGTCAAAAATACCAGAAAAGGCATTATTTTATTCCTTGGAAGCAAGCAATGTACATTTAAATACATGAATGACTATAGGAACTTCATAGAGAGAGGATGTCTTCATCAGATTACATACAACACAATGTCTTATTTATCATTAAAAATCCATCTGTTACCACACAACGCATTTTTTCTTATTTAAATTCCTCATATCCTCCTTTTGAATGTATCAATGCTGTTTACAATCAGTTTTGTAAGAATGTAACAAGTTTGTGTGCTCATTTCCATTTCACTTCCTCAAAGGCTTCCGCTTCTCTAAAGACGTTGTTGGCAGTTCCATTATTTGTCTTTTGTCAAATAAATAAATTATCTTCCTATGATTATATTTTTATGTGTAATGATTTGTTTTAAAAATCTGTTCATTTAATGTTACTATTTTGAAATATTTAACCTTTGGAATTTAAAAACAAAACATTCAAATCATTCGGTTCAAACTAGTTTTTATTACTAGTTTGAATTAGTAAATTTACAACGGTGATTATTATGTCGCATTTATAACAATAGTCCACGCCCACTTTGAGCTGTTGGGATCCAGTGGAGGCATCGTTACACTAATACCGCTAGGAACAGTCGCTCTCCACTGTAAATTGCCAGTTGTTGATCCTAACATCTGAACGGTCATACCGGAAATGGAATGGACCGATCGAAGAAGAAGTTCTTCTCCTGGCCAACTGGTTGTAATTGCAAATATCTTTGAACGGGTTGGATTAGTTGTGTACCTGGATAAATACGTCTGGTTAAAATTACTTAAAATACTATTTTTTGGTATTCAAGTGAATAGCTATAATAAATAAAATTGCACACCAAACGCCTGGCGTTAATGTGTCATTTTGAACCGTCCAAGGAACTGTATTGTAAATCGCTTCTCCATTGATTCCTAACCACTCTCCCATTTGCAACAAACGCTCTTGCATGATTACAGGGATCATACCCTCCTTCGAAGGTCCGACATTCACAAGAACATTCCCTGTTTAGAAGTTGACAAAAATCATTAATAGTTTTACATTCATTTAATCTAATCATTTAGTTCATACCGCCGCAGGCAACAGTAGCCACAATCGTCGAAATCAATTCTTCAGGGGTTAAAAAATCTTCATATTTCGCATCTCGTCTATATGTCCAAGTTTGACGGTCAAGCGTCATGGCATTTTCCCACTTGTGTGGAATTAGAACTCCGGGGTTGTAGCGATCATCATAATTGTAAAACCCACCGTGTTTACCACGGGTATCAGATCCCCATCTGTCGTTTGTTACGACTGTATCTTTCACAGGGCTTTCGTTGTACAGCCAAGCCAAAAAATCTACGGATTTCCAATAGCTATCTGGCGCCTCCCATTCCCCGTCAGACCAGATTACATCCGGTTTGTACTTTGTAACCTGTAAAGAAATAAAATTAACTTCTTATCATTCAAGTTTTAGTTTTTCCTAACTTAGAAGTATGTATGCATTAATTTAAAGAGCTTACAACTTCTTTTAACGTTGGTATAGACTTAAGCTGAGAAAATGCGTTTGTTGTCCAGTTGCTAGCCTTGTCCGCTTCATATTGTGGATGATACCATTCTAATAAACTATAATATAGACCGAATCGAACATCCGTTTTTCTAACGGCTTGTTCTAGTTCACCTAAATCATTTATTTAATCATCTTATAATAAAAACTTCTTTACTGGTGACTCAAATAATTAGTGAAGGAGGTTAAGCTATGTACCTAGAAGATCTCTATGCGGCCCAACTGCCACTGAATTCCAACCAAACCCGTAACTAGAAGGCCAGAGAGCGTATCCTTCGTGATGTTTACTTGTCAAAACTATATGTCTTGATTAAATCCAGAAAACAAAATCAAAATTAGAAAATTAGATTTAGATAAAGAAATCTGCAAAAAATCGTATTCATTCTCTAAAAGTAAAAATTGTTTTAGGCAGGATATAAAATAATTAATCGAAATTATATGTATATCCTTGCTAGGACTTTACTAATCATATTATGCCCTAAACAGGAAATGAAAAAATCACTATCGTATCATCCGAATCTCAATTTTTAGAAGGTGACTTACTTTGCACCAGATTTTTGGAACAGATCGGCCCAGTCGTCAGCATTATAGAACTCAGTCGTGAACATGGGAGCAAATTCCTGTGTGAAAATATTTAAATTTTTTTGCTACACTTATTTATTTAATCTTAAATTCTCAAGAGAATAACCTGGTAAGTAAATCCGGGTTTGAAATTATCGGTAACAAATTGAGCATGTGCTGGACTATTGTCAGACTTCCAACTCCACCAAAACCATTCGTTTATGTATGAAGGAACGCTGTAGACTCCCCAATGAATAAAAATACCGATTTTTCCTTGATCATACCATTCTGGTAATGGTCTGCTATCAATGCTCTCCCAAGTTGGTTCATAAAAAACTTCAGATTTCTCTTTTACTACACTTCCATGAATTAAACAGAAGCATAGTGCCAAAATAAGGGCACAAAATATTACAACGTTAGTATTAAATCTCTGCATGATTGAAGACTGACGACTTTTCTTCAATTAAATTGTGGATTCTATTGTTGTCCAATTTCTTAAATAAATATACCTGCAATTTTGAAGTTTTGATTGCGTATTGTACAATTCGTGTGCAAATCATCTGCTGACCATGTTATGATTAAAAAACAATTAATTGATTACATTATTGGAAGCTTTTAAATCTCAAATGTTCTTGTAATGCCTAAACATTTTGAATCGCGATACTCTGTTTGCTAATTAATTTCAAGAGGTTTGTTGATTTAGTTGTCTGAACATTTTGTACAAAACTTTGATAAAGTTAGTCTCATTTGTTAAATGGCTATGATTTTTTTTCGATTTTTGATGTAGTAGTTATATATATCTAATAGTTTCAATACATACTTCCCTATAAAAACAAACCAAGACGAAGAAAGTTAAGCTTTGGACGGGAAGAATTTCTTCAGGAAGCTGTAGGAATGCTTAACTGACTGATGATATTTGTTCAGTAGTCTGTACTGATTTGATGTAGACAACGTGACATTTTGACGAATGGATTTCCCTGAAACACACAACGATAGGATGGATTAATGATCCAGTGGAAACAGATTCCAAATATCATATCATCATTACAAACAAAATATATACATACATACGAATGTCTCTTTGTTCAGGGAAAGTTTCTCGGTGTTTTTGATGCATTATGTTCCGTAGGGTTGATGCTCTACTAAATTCTGGCGCCTTGTAGAAGATAGACATTCGTGATATTTCCGTTTGTTCCTGTCTCGTCTATTTCAGCCTTTTATTCACGTCAGGTCTGACTTTCTATTCGCCTCATTTCATCTTCTGTATCATTCTAAGCTCCTTTATAAATGGAACGTGCATTTCAAATTACAGATTTGCACAACAGTCTGCGAAACTTGATAGAGAAAACAGTGTAACAAATAACCAACAACAAATCACACTCAGCAAAGATCACATGAAGCATGTTATTTACACTATACATAAATATATTTTACTAAATGATGTTTGCTACTATACCGGTGCAAGTATTTTATCTGACTACTCTAACTATCCTCAAGATAGCCTATAATCACATGAAAAAAAAACAATCAATATATGTTATTTGAACAATTTCCAATGCATTTATTTTCATCCATCAATTATTCTTCCCGTTCAAGTTTTGAAACTTGGAAAAAGCGTTGAATGATGTTGTTTATATTTGGTCATTAAATATTATAATTCGAAGCCCGACAAGGAATAAAATGACCAAGGCCATTTGCAGGAGTAATTAACACAAACAGTATGGCACGCGTCAAAAAAGTCATCTTTTAGACTCGAAGTGCCCTTGCAACATTAAAAGTTATTTATGTGAGTTATGCTCGAGTGTGTGTGCCTGTTCTATTTAATTGTTTTGTTACTGTAAATGGAATGCATGATTACTGTACAAACATAAAATTGCTTTAACGCACCAAAGTTGTTTATATATATGAAGGTTTGGTACACCAGAGCAAACAATAAGAGAGAGGCTGGTTTTATATACATGAAATAATTGACCCACAGGTTCTCACGAATCACAAAAAAAGTCGGGATGGAATGGTGATTTGATACTTGTAGGGTGAAAATGCTACATGACTTTCCTAACTATAATGACTCGGTGTTGTTTCATGTAACGTGGTGTCCTATTTCACAGGTAGGAAAAAGCCAAGTAAATATTTACTCGGGTGGTTTTCCTTTTATAGGCACTGTCATTCAGCTAAAAGGATTCATCGATTTTTCGGAGTCTTCAGTGCAATATAAAAAGAATAGTGTCAGGGTCGTCGGCTCTTTTTTATCTATTGTTTTCCATGTATTTCGCTGTGAATTATTCTCACGACTTTTATCTCACACAATAAACACTTTATATTGTATGATATGAAATTTAAGAAAGGTGACATCATTTGAACAAAGAGCAAAAATTGTGTTTCCAAAGAATTCAGATTTACTCTTGCGTTTATGGAATATCAAAAATAGAGTACATGTCGATGTATATGAATAGATTTTTATATTGTTGTTGACTGGAACTGTTCTATAATTTTATGTATGACATTGACTTTTAGTTATGGTTTTGCAAAAAGTAACTCTGGAACCAGTTAGGGTAATAAATTTGATTCAGTTGGCTAATCAAAGAAAAAAGAGTTTGTCTGACAATAGGGGCTATGGCGGTATGCCGATGACGAAAGACGTCGTTCAAAGTCATCAACCCATCCTGTTTCCCGAACTTCATAAAGCTCACTTTTGTTCCCCTTTTTCATGCCATAACGATTTACTTCGGCCTACTCGTTTATGATTCCAACCCTCTTAACATCCGAATTTTAGGGATGCTCCAATGAAACTAAGTGAAAATCTCCTAAGTCTTGTTTTCTAGATTATCTGAATTTTAAATTCAACATCAAATAATAAGAGTTTATTACGCATTTTCGATTTTCAATTTGATATTCGATCCCAATATTATTTATTTATGCTTAATTGTACGCAAATTAAATCTGCGTATCATAAATTTCATGAACCTTAGAAATTTAAAGCCATTACCTACTTTAAGTTTTTCAATAACAAGTATTATTTTTTTTTATAGAAATCTTGTGTTGCCGTTATTTCTTCAAAAGACAAGGTTTTTGTTGTAAAAAAAAAGATGCACATATAAACATTGTGTTTGGTCAAGCACGGTTTGATGGTTTATGAACCAAATGAACGAGGCAATAAAATTCGAGCTTGACTGAGATATTATTTGTAATAAACCGTCCATGAAATAAAGTGCTATTATTGCAAGACATTATTCATCTTGTTGACCCAGGGTCATCGACAGTAAGGCTCATGTTCAGATTGCGAACCCCACGAATTTCATACTTTCTCCATTATTCAAGCATAAATGTCTCAAGTTGCCTTTTCACTATAACATTATTTCATCTTTTCATCTATCTGTATTATTCATTTATATATGTGCTTCAATATTATTCAATCCAAAAAATAAAACGTTACGAAATTTCAATGAAATGTATTTATACTTATGATCGAAGTTGTTCGAAAATGTTAAATCAGCCACAATCAGCACCTTCAAAATCGTCCCAGTGAGTTTCTCGATTCACGCCGAGCATATATTTATAATAATTATAATATTCATTACTTTATCAAAATGTTTAAAACTGCAATTGCTAAAGGCACTCTGCTCCTACAATTTAATGCACAAGTCTCTTGCCCACCTAACAATATTGACTAGTTTATTCACTCATCATTTGTATTTATATTAATGTTTCGCATATTATGTAGTATTATAATGTGTATTTGGTTAGATATAATTATTTTTTGTAAATATTTTCAAAAACAACTATTCAAAGTTATTTTTCCTCTTTATAATTAACTAGCAGCAAGTTGCATGGTCAAATCAACAAGTAATTTAGAACAATAGTTAGTCATGTTTGAAACCAAGGCGAATCGAGAATCGCCTCAATCTCAAACAATAGATACCAAGTATGTTGCTGCAATTATTAGTCTTTGAAGCCAGCCATACAGACTAATAGAAATTACAGGACGGCATGAAACCAAAGGGCACAAGAACATTAAGGCAATAATGGACCTATGTCAAATTGTCGACTGACAGTAATAGTACAATGACACACAAGTAATGTCTATAATAGTTGACAAGACAAACAAGAAAAGAAGCGACTAAATAATATGTTACTAATGTACTCTGTGTGTGTACCTGCAAATATCCAAATAGCTAACTCTACAAATAGGTAAGTTTCTGATCTTAAGTTGCCCAATATAACATTGATGCAGAAAAATTTTCAATTTAACAAATACTTACATCGTTTAATATCGCATTTCGGCACTCTCAGTTTTCATTCAATTAGTTCAGTTTACATTTCGCAAGTTTTGAATTCCCATGGGCTTAGTTATTACAATTAGGATGCAGTTATAGTGATGAAGCACAATTACAGTTTTATGAACGCAGCCATATAGATATTATTTACAACAAAGGATGGTTGATTCTTTTTGTATTCACAATTATCTTTGAGGGGCAGAATCGCCGATGGCTTGAAGATTAGGAGTTGAAAATTATATAGATTTTGATGATGAGTGCTTGCCGAGCAAGATTTGTTCGAATGTGTTGGAAATTCCTCAAACGCTTTGTAAATGAAATTGATTAACTATTTAAGGAGGTGTTTGTTATACAATGTTGTTCTGTGGCTAATAAGAGTCGGTTGTCTTTGTCTCTGTCTGGACAAGGTAGACTTGACCTCCACCGGTAGTCGAGCTGGAGACGTTGGATGTCACAAAAGATCGGTGCTTGGCTCGGATGAGTGACAAGTTACTTTCTGCAAACCATATCAAAAAGAAAATGAAATTAATATAAAAACCCAATAAAAAACTATCAGTGCTATCCTTTTATATGCATTTTACCTGCTCCATCAGCTCGCTCTTCAGCTGCTTCCAACTCCCTTTGGAATCGTCGGACACGGGTTGAAGCGGTGGCGGACATGCTCTCCTATTTTATTAAAAAATAAATAAGTCAGTTTCAAAATTACCAGGTATATGTTTTAAGGTTTGTGTGTTCACCTGTTCTTGAAGCTGTCTCTTGTACAGATTAGCCTTGTGTCCGACTTTGTCTAAAGCCTGTAAAATATAAGAATGATTTAGTTAGTAGTTAGGATGACTAGCAAAGCATGGTTTACTACTTACTTCTTGCAACAAAGCAATTTGTTGATTTTGTTCTTCAATAGAAATCATAATCTCCTTAATATTGCGTTCCTTCTTCCTCAAAATCTTGATGGTTTCTTGGTGTCGTCGTTTTTCTTCATCCAATTCCAATTCCATATCTCGTAGCTACAAATTATTTAGAAAATTAATGACTTAATGAAGAGTTATTAAATCATATGTCTGATCAAATCTTACCCTGGCCTCCAATTTGGAAATAATCCTCTTTCCGTTAACTAAAGCATTAGCTTCAACTTCCTCAAGACGGACACTTAAATTCTTAACTTCAATTTCGAGTGACTTCTTGATGCTTTCGATCTTAACGATTCGCTCTTGCTCTTCGTGGAGGATGTCAATAGATCGAGTCAATTCAACTTGTACCTTTTGGTAGCGTTCGTCGGACATCTACAAGACAAGCAAGCATATGATTTTTTTTTAAATTCTGTCTAAAATTCAAATTGACTGAATATATATTTTCTGAATGATTTACCTTCAATTCCTTGGACACTTCATCGTAGTCAGAGCTAAGGATGGACAATTCTTGTTCAAGCTTAGTCCTGTGGGCAGCCAAATTGACATTGATGGTGGACAATTCGTTAACACGGCTTGAGTATTCTTCGAGGGTCTGTTCAATACTTCGCTTGGCTCTCAACGCCTAAAATAGCCAAAGTATAACAATACGTTTAAAAACAGATGTGAATAATGTCCCATAATATTATTAGTTAATTGATCAACATACAGTTTCAAGACTGATTCGAACTTCGTCAAGTTCGCCTTGAAGGGCAGTGGCTCTCCTTTGGGCAGCTGCATATTGATCCAAAGTGACTTGGAGTTGTCGTTGAACATCTTCGTAGTGAGCATTCAATTCCTATAGGAAAGCATTAATACAAAAGTAAGCCCAATTAATTTTTATCAAAGTTTTAACAAAGCATTCAGAATATTTTAGTCACATAGGAAAACACTGAGTTTCCTCATATAGTAGAAGCTACTGTTTTGTACAAATGCATGGTTCGGTAGTTTTGAGATTTATTATCAGACTTATTCCCATTATCATGAGACTTTCCCCCTTATCAAATGTTTCATTTGTCTTCTTTGAATTTCATGGCAATCATCAGCCCATTATTAATCTGACTTATAAATCATACCGTAATTTGAATGGAGTATTTCTTGATGGTCTTTTGCAAGTCAATATTGTTCTTGTTGCAGACATCCAAAGACATTTCCAACTCGGTGATTTGCATCTGCAACTTCTTCTTAATGCGGGTAACCTCGGTCTTAAGTTTGGTCTCAGCTTCAATAAGACGAGAGCTCATCTGTTCGATTTCGATGGTCATTTGTTTGCTGAGAAAAGGAATAAGTAATTATTAAATTGTTCATTAAATTCAATCATGAGATTTATCAGTAACATATGTGGAGCTACTGAATCATATTATTACATCGTATGGAATGTGTGATGGCCATGAAAAACTTTAGACACAAAACACTTGACACACTTGCATAAATTTCCAGAACGACTTCTTACAACCAAACATCTTACCACATTTCTTTCCAATAAGAAGCATCTTCAGATCCCTCATCAATATCAGGCCTATTTATAGAAACTGAAGCTTCTGACAGTTCAGATGTCGGTGCAAAGTGAACACCCTTTCTGGCAATACTCATGCAACCTGAATCAATGCGTGTGGAACCTCTGCTTGCATGAACTAAAGCACCTGCTGAACCTATTCCATCATCACCATCCGTTTCTAAAACCCTTCTATATTTACTAGCAATATTTTGCAAAGTATCAAATCTTAGTTTATCTTCCGTATCTCTAACAGATTTTTCAGTAAACGCCCCAAACGAACGAGACTTTTGGAGTCCATTTCTTGATAGATCTTTATCCATCAAGTCTAAAGCAACATTTCTTTTTCGTAAGGATGAAATTCTGGTTGGGGATTTTGAGTCAAGAAACTCAGTGTCAGTCAGATTCGTAAACGTCCTTAAGATCTTTCTACTACTTTGAATCTTTTCACTGAGTTCTTGAGTCCGGGATTTGGACAACATACTTTTCCTAATGGACTCTTTGGTGAGGGAGTATTGAGCCGACAAGGGCGAGGATAAAGTGCTCTTACTCACGCCTAATTTCACTCCTGACGTTTCTCCGTCTCCAACTTTTGTAGATGACAGATCTACATCTCTTGAATAACCATATTGTCTAGCTACTTTCCTCAATTCTTGCCTACTTTCTCTTGCTTCTGAGTCTTGAATCAACTCTTTCAAATCCCTTTCTGTATAAGATTTCACTCTTTGGCCCCTATCTCTAAACGATGACCTACTCCCATTACTGCTTCGCATTTGCTCTAGACTCGATTCATCTGCATATGGCAGTCGGGGCAGCTCTTCTCCAGAGATGTTGATTCCTGACAGCTTTTTATCCAAGTAGTCAATCATGGGCTGGTAAAAGCTAACAGCGTAAGTAAAATTGTCTTCATAAGTTTTCGTTCCCCTTGCTTCTCGGAGTGGTTTTCTCCGTTGAGAAGAGTTTGATTGTCCATCTGATAACAATCCTCGTTGTTCAGCCAGAATAGCCATGGCAGATTGAGAAGATTTAGTTTTGATGGAACTAGACCGAGAAGCCATTCTTTACTAATGTGTTTGTACGACGAACCACAATCACTAAGAGATCACTGTAATATTAATTGCCACGGTCTTTGCATTATAATTTTTGCAGCAACGATTCTAAAGAAATGACTTTGATTCAAAGGAGTAAATGAACAAACTGATGGGGCTGGCAAGCTAAGCGATAACCGAGTTACGACTGAGATTCACACATGTTCATGTTCTGGAAGCTGTTTTTTAAAGACTAATTTGCCAAATATATAATTTTTTCAAATCATACCAGCTGGAAATGCGTAAGAAAAAATTAAATGCAAACAAAGAGACTCGGAAATAGGCGAGATTAAACACGATGGGCAAGCATGATGCCAAACCTCTTGAAAACCAAAGGCATTGAAAATAGAATTGCAAATATAATCTTAATCCTTCAACTCAAGGAAGTTATTTCATCGTTACTCCCATCCAGGAAGACGGATCTTGGTGCCTTTAAGATCGGTTTGCGGAATTTTGCCAAAAGTTATTGTGAGAATGAACAAAAAATCGCAAGTATAAAAGACCTATTTAAAATTGAAATAAAGAAGCGTCATTCCCTATTCATCCTTGTAACTTGATGCGAACATTGCATAACGTGAAGTGAAAATCACACATGATTTGCACGCTGTTTTGAATCTAAATGAAGGCAGAGGTTTGAGAAAAAACTTATGACTGCAAAATCTTAAAATATCTTGTAGTAACCTTCACTGCATTCATTAAGTTATACATCTGACTACATCATATCGGTATGCATGAAACCCATTTTTTAATTTGTAATTGTGACGTTCCACTTGTTATAATGAATTTGAACATGTTTAGAATCTTATGGAATTTGTCCCTAAATTGAAATACAACTAAAAGAAAACAAAGACCTACCAACACAAACATACTCGAGGTAGAAAATTATCTGTGATGAAAAATACTACAAATAGTATCATGCAGCGTTTACTCTTTACATCTCTAATGCATATGCATAAGATATATGTTATCTAATAATCTTTTATGAATTATTTATGAATGAACTGGCTAGTTCATGATTATTTTGCTTACTACTGGATTGTGGAATTATGATTTTAAAATATTTTAACGAACTTATTTAAAAGACGTAAAATATATTGAACCTTCTAGATTTTTTGACGTATAAGGAATTCAATTAGTATATTTAACCTATAAAGGTTTTGGATGTCATTACTTTGTTTCTTACCCCATTAAATTATTGGTATAATTAAATTCAATAGATCCACATAGTTATTTGTATATAAACAAAAACATAAATAAAATGAACTTACCGGATAGATTCAACTTCCTCTTCCTTCTCTTGCAATCGGCGTTCCATTTCATGTCGGTATTGGTTCAATTCAGCAGCAATACGCTGAGATCGCTGTTCTTCGGCCTTGCGAGCCTATACACCATTAGAATAAGAAAATAAATAATTTTGTGGTTGTTTTTCTGAAACACGACCGTCGAAATAAATAATTTCTTACGGCTTCAGCTTCCTTGTAGGCGACAGCCAACTCCTCACGTTCATTTTCAATTCTCCTGTAGTCCAGTTCCAATTCGTGGTATCGACGGTTGACTTCAGTCAATGCGTTCTTTGTTTCAGACAAGTCATCTAAACATAAAATCAAAAATGAACATTAGATTTTATGAATGTGCAAAGCTATTTGGTCCATTTGATTATATTAAATGATGATTAATCACCTTGTAATTTCTTGTTTTCTCGGGACAAATATTCCTTCTGTTCTCGAGTCTTGTCCAATTCGTGAGTAAGTTGTTGAATTTGCGTCTGTTTGGCACGGTTGTCTCGTTGAGCGGCTTCATAAAGTCCATTAAGTTCATCCAATTTGCTCTTCAAGTCAGCATTAAACCTTTCCAATTGGTCAACACGCTTCTGGAGTTCCCGAGCAGTACCATTAGCCTAAAAACATTTAAAATATAACAAAACATTATTTCAAGGGTCACAATTTTTTTTCTATACTGTTCAATAACTTAAAAAAACAGAATATCATTTGCCTTATCTATCAATTCAAGTACTCTGTTTTACAGAGTTCACTCAGATCAGCGAGAACATTTTAATCATTTAAAGTAATTTAAAGAAGAATTAAAAATACTTTTTACAACAAAACATACTTTTTCAAGGTCAATGATGAGGATTTCAACTTCGCTTTGAAGACGAGATTTTTGTTTCTCCAAAGAAAGACTCCTTGCCATGAGAGATTCGATTTGCTCCTCTTGTTCCGAAATTCGGATTTGGAACTTGCGTCTGAAAATCCCAAATAAAATATGAAATTAAGTCGTCAAGGATCATTAATGCATTTTAAAATTATTTGCATGTACCGAATTTCTTCAATTTCCTCAACTCGAGCAGCGGACTCAGATTCGTATTTGGACTTCCAGAGAGAAACGTCGGCGCTGGCCTTGGAGAATTGTCGTTCAATCTCCAATCGAGATTCAGATTCTTCCTCTGGGAATGAAAATTAAATTAATATTTAAGTTTAAAAACATCCGGAACATCTTGACCTTTGTTGTCATTATTTAACTTACCCAATTGGACACGGACGGATTCCAATTCCATTTCAACAGAGTGCAATTGGCTCTCCAAGGTTGATCGTCGGCGATCTTCCTCTTCAAGTCGACGACGAGAGTCATCTAATTGCGTTGAGATTTGATGCTTCAAGTATGTAATGTTCTCAATGGAGACCTTAAGTTCTTGGACTTCCTTGGTCAATTGGATGTTTTCCTATAAAATTTAATTTGAAAAAATTTCTTTATAGCTGGAAAGGGCCGTTATTTTTTAATTAAAAAAAATTACGGTAGAGATTCGGTGCTTGACGGAAGTGATGTCGATAACAGTTCGGTTCATCTCTTCGATCTTGATGGATAATTCTTGGATGTGGATTTCCATTTTCTCAACCTGCTTGATGCTCATGATCTATAATTTGCACAAGATAAGAAATGTAAATCATCTATTAACGAACTGTGGCAAATTAGCATCAATTATCGGTCACTATAAATTACCTTCTCCTTGTTGATGGACTCAATTTGAGACATGAGCTCAAAAACTTCTTGTTGGAACTTCACCTTTTCTTTTTCGGTCCTATATTGTAATACAAAATCATAAGCATTTTAAAACAAAATAACAAAATCTCGTTTCAATTTGATAGCCATTCATTATAGATCATTCTGCTCAGTACTTTTTTTTTCATTTGCTCTTTTTAGAGCATGCAAGATCCGAGAACTTGTAATCATTTCTTTCCGTATATAAATTAGGACTTTTAGTCGAACCATTCAAAATATTATGCCGCATCTTTTGTACTCAGTTTTCATTTGTATCTAAATAGATATAAATATTTATATCCAATATTTGCGACCTTAAAGTCGTTTCATTCAGACGTGGACTAATTTGCTTTGTAAAACGTTTGCCAACTATGTTTGAACTTTCACTCAGATCAGTCAAGCATGAATGTAATTCAGTCTTTTAGAAGAAACGAAAAGCTATACAAGAAAAATTACAAAGGCATTCCTATGGATAATTGTAACATTAATTGCTATTAGGAGTTGATATCCGATTTATCAGTGGTTAAAAACTGTCCACGACAGCAACACACGGGCATTTTACTTCTCTAGATTGGAATAGTGTAAAGAACCCTATGGTTAAAATGTTCGTGAAGGAATCTGCTCCTGAGCTAAAAATACGAGCAGATTCTTTCTTTTCTGCATGAGTTTTGCTTCAAAATAGATTGTAGATTCCGGGTCTCTCACTTCATTCTATCGTCTACAAACCTTCTACTAACTAGTCTTTAGCTCGTCTGCATTTGTTTAAAAAATCTCATACTTAACTTCTTGCTCACACTTACGACTTCGTACTTGTTTACTGCAAGTTGTGTATCAACTCAGCCTACGTAAAAGACGTATGCGAGGCAAGCAGGATATGAGTAGATTGTATAAGATTCTTTTAATGATAAGCAACTCATAAAAAATGGTTTTTGTGTTCTTTGGAATTTGTATCTAACAAGCCGAAGGTCTGGATAATTTGCTGTCAATATGTCTCAAAATTCTAAGATTCAATCACCAGGATTCCATTCTGTTGTTTACAGAAATAGGATATTAGCCTGAGGTTAAGTACCTGAACAATTTAGAGGATAAACATTATGGCTCGATTAGTTCACAATTCAGCCTGCTTTTTTTAGAGGTTAGTCTTTAGTGTGTTTTTAAATGCATACTTCTGTCTAGCTTTAGCCAATTGATCCAGTTGGTCTTGGTAATCGGCGATGGCTTCCTGATGTTTTTTACGGAGGATTGAAGCAGTCTCTTCAGATTCCATGTGGACATCTTCAAGAAGTCGTCGGAGCTTAGCGAGTTCTGCATCTCGTTTTTGGTTAATGGCAAACTGATTTGGAATAATAATAGGAATGCATCAATTTTACAAGCCAGAAAATGATCGAGGGTTTTAACATAATTATAGACATTATTATTATTCACCTGTCCTTCAACACCACATTCAGCTTCTTCGAGACGTTCTTGCAATTGGATGACTGTGACACTTAAGTCAGCCCTTTCACGCTCAATCTAAAAAAATAATAAGATGAATTTCTACTATCTGAATTCA
>JAQGBQ010000551.1:0-19679 GCA_034698485.1 Vertagopus arboreus | reverse complement strand
TTGTAGCTGAACTTCTCCTCTAAAAGATAGTGTTTTCAGATATGCAGGACACTTCAGGACATTTTTCCCATGTTAAATGGTGTCTAAAATTGTTTTCACATATGCCCACCGTGTAATGTAGGTTTTTGAGATTCATTTTAAAAAACATATTAAGCTAAATTTAGTCATTAGGAAAGAGTAGGCTCTCGTTCCACTTGGATGATTTCATGTTGCATTTATGTTTGCACGAAAATGCGCTTAAGTTCTCGTGGACATTGCAGCAATGGTCACGGCTTGATTCCCTCACTCTAGAAGATGAAGAAGAAGATGAATAAATCTCTAATAGAATTTTTCACCTCGATCTGTCGTCCAGTCTCATTAGATATTGACAGATTGAGTAGTGGTGCCAAAAATAAACTGGCTCTCTAGGGTCAGCAGTCTTGTATTCTTCAACCGTTTTTACTGACATAGCTTCCGAACTCCAGAGATATGCAACGTTTATCTCGTATTGATCCCATTTGGGTCATCCTTCTACTTTCAACGTTACTTTTCACTCCATCAGTGTCACAGGTAATGCGTAGCAATTTTTCGTCATATATAACATCCTCAGCGGAGCCTTATATTATTCTACCTTTATTAATCTGGAGCCTGCAGTGCAGAATAGATTTAATAGTGTTACTTGTTCTACCACCAACGTCAGTGCCAGTGCCCACCAGCCTACCGTTTTGATGAAATTGGCCAACTTTTCGTATAACATTTAATCCGCATTTTTATCCCAAAAAAAAGAAAGTTGAATGAGTTCCATCCTTTCAGAGAAAGCTTGAACTACGGTTTCAGCATCAGCAAGTATTAGATTGGTAGATTTGTATTCGTAGTTTTTGTAGCTAGTAGACTTATAGGTAGGAGAAACTCCTAAAGCATAAGGTTTTCCTTCGTTTTATACGTACATGATCAAAGAGTGTAGTAGTTCTTAATTTCTTGAAGCAGGAGGGAGAAAGGTCGGGGAAACGGAGAGAACGGCAAATTTTTCGAGAAGATGTGAGTCCATTACTGGAAGGGAAAGTTCCTAGTTTTGCCTTCGATTGGACTCGTTTGATGTTTAATAATTTGGATTCAAGAGGAATTTCAATGCCTGATGGAATGACGTTCAGCTCAGACCGACTTCAGGATGGACGGAGCGATGAAAAACGGCTCATTTTATTCAGGCAAGCAATCTCACTTCCATTCTCTGTAGTAATTTTGTCGTACATGCAGTCAAGTCACTAATTAAACCTTCCTTGTCTAAAAATCAAATCAACTGGCCTTTCTACCTTTTAAGTCCTTCTTTCCAAAACAAACCTTATATATCATTCTGAAATTCTGATTTCTCTAACATTATAGAGAAGACAAATTGACACCTCGTATTCCTTCAACATACACACTCCGAAATCCAGTTGAATACCCATTGTACCCGAATCCATATGAAAAACCCGAGTCCTTGGTTGACCGCAATGTTGAAGCTAAAAGCTTTCGTTGTTCCTCGGGCTATTGTCATTACTACAAATATGATGATGGAGAGAATGGTAATGTACGTGGGGATTATGAGGAAAGAGCTAAACATGGAGTTTTAAATAGCGAGGATATTACAGTGGACGACGATCTGAGACCGGAACCGTTTCCTAGAGAAGAGGAGGAGGAAATTCCGTACATAAAAGATGCAGAAGAGCTCAAAAGCAGCCATTATAAACAGCCCCATGTTTTATTCAAAAAGTTTCATCGTCCTCCTGCTATCCAAGCCTTAGAGGTTCATTTATTTTCACCTTTGGCCAACATGGCCAATATGCATGACTATTATTATCACCGACGAATGCTTGAGCAGATTTTATTCCAAACTAAGACGTCACCTCAAACTGTTTCATTTTTTGTCTCTAATTCAAAGAAGACCAAGCCCAAAGGAAAGGCTGAAGCATCGTGGAAAAATGTACTACGGGATCTTCTACATTTGCAAAATTTATCAAAATAAAATATTAAAATGCAGAGTTGATAATATATTCAGGGTTGAAAGGCTTATTTATTCCTCTTCATTTTGTTTTAGACAGCACAACAATTCATTAATATTCATCTGAAAGATTTAATTATTATTGGTTTACGTAAATCCAGATCCATTGACGCAAATCCACTGTTCTAATGAATTTGCGGAACGTGCGCTAATTGTCTTAGAATTTCAAGAAATTAAAGACACTTTTATGCAGTAGCATGGTCAGTTCTAACTCATAATAATAATCAGTAGACGAATTGGAGCTGCCAAGAATCAACAACCACTGTTGTTGTTCACCTACTATGTAGTAAACTAACATAAACATCTTGAATAATGCTTTTTTTAAGTTTATTCTTGCTTGAATATTATTATTGGGTCATCGTGAAGGACGTCAATGCAAATATGATGCATGCAGATCCAATTGTAGAGTTAATTGACTTCCTAATTTATAAAATGAAATAGGACCATTTTTGTTTATTTTATTATTCAACATTTAAAACTGTAAAAATGGTCAAAACAAACAAAAGCCACTTGTGATTTACGTCACTTTATTCTTCATACCAGTTCGTTCTGAAAGTTATCATAACAATCCTGGAAATATTATTATCACAACAATAATTGCGTTGCAATTATTTTTATGCAAAGTCCAGTCCAGGAAGTAATCATACAAGTAAGAACAACGTTCTAGATAAATATTCACTAGATATCACGTAGACAAATTCTTTATAAAATCAAGATCAATAGTTTTTTATGATTTAATTATCCTTGAACGCAATAAAACATTTATTTTTGAATTTGTAGCATTTTTTTTACAAAATTAGATTCGGGTTGAAAATTATGTTCTGGGTAGAAATAAGTTGGATTTTTATCTATCATCTTCATTTTGCTGAAAGAAGAGATTCATAAAAATTCTACGGACAGTTGAAAAAGAAGTATCCGATTGGTGTTTGCTGAATATCAATGAGCTTGCTGAAAATGACGTTCGACCACCCCTCTCCGGTTTCCCAACTTGCCAGTCGATATCACCAGCGTTTCTTTTCTTTCGTCGTCGCGGGACTTTTTTGCCTTCTTGTCTAAAGAATGGGTATCAAATCCTCGATTTCTGACACTTCTTAATCTCATACCACATCCTATCGCATTAGGGTTTTCTTGTGTGACTATATTGACTGTTACCACTAGGACGCTCAACTCGAATCTCAACCCATTCTTTTAGATTTATTAAATGCCGGGCCCTGCTGTTACGAAAATGATTGACTACTTAATGAGCCTATATACCTTTATATTTTATGACTTTGAGATTCTTTTAGACTAATAGAAAAGTATTGAGGGTATTCCACAATTTTATGCTTACAAAGTTCATGTGAATTTTAGAATCCCCAAATGCAAAGTAGATCTGGTACATTATGCATGGAAAAGAACCGAGTCATTTTTATCAATGTGAATGAAACTCGGAACGAAGCTTGTACTAGTTTCAAGAAGCCTTGTCGGTGAAGGTAGTTTATATGATTAATTTTTTTTTTAAAAAAGTAAACTGAAATTTACAGGTAGCTTTTGACTAGATGAAAAATTGCTCATTGAAGTTGAGATCAAACTGGACCGATTCCTGAATCGCTTGTATGTTTGTTAGTTGATTCGTCGACTTTTAAAAACGTCATAGTGAAAATATTAGTGGCCCTATTACACATTATTTGACATTACACATGCGAAAATAAATTCGCAAAGTTCCAAAATCGTGCAATTTGTCGAATGAATCCATTTTTGAAAATTCAGAAATTTGCTTGTTTTAAATGTTAACGATTTCACTACTACTTTTGTTTTAAATCGTTCTTATGAAATGTATTGTAATTTTTAAATCTTTTCTTAAAATTGTCCCCTGTGAAGATTTTTGAAATGTTTTTGGTTCCAAATTGTAAATTTCCTTAAGATGAATAAGCAAGCGATTTTCATTATATCTGAATAACCAGTTGAACAAATTGTTTTTAGACAGAACTTAATGCGTTTATGCACGAGTGAATTGGATCAAATAAATAATATATCCTATTAACGGGGTCAAGCAATCATATAAACACATTCCGGAATTTAACTAGATTTTGTTCTCCAGCTATTACCAGACTTACCCTTTTTAGGTTTAGCTTATTAAATTAGTATATGCGTGTCAGAATGAAGCCTCGAAGTATAAATCCTATTTATTTACCATCAAATTTTCTTATTCGTATTCAAATTAGGAAACTTAAAGATAGATCCAGACACAGTTAGCCGGTTTCAATCGGTTATGTCATGTTTTTATACTTTTCAATTTTTCGTTTAATGACTAAGAGTACCTACCTTTATCATTTCAAATCAGACAATCTAATAAAACAAGAATAAAGTCACTCTATTTTAAGCATGTCAAGTGATTTTGTTTATGATTTTTTTAGTCAGAAGGTCAACATATTTAAATGACTATATGAAGAATTCGTCCGTGATGATAATGATTAAATATTTTAATACTGTCCAAATAACTGAGACCTATTTACGTAAGCTAACTCATATTAAAGAACGTAACATTTGTTTAGTCTGTCTGTAAATCATTCTAGGTCAAGCTAAAATTGTCAACTGTACAAGAAAATTGAATTTGTTCAATTTCCGTATTGATAAGAGTAAGATTATACATATATAGTGCCGGGTCTTATAAATACCAACTGTCTGCCTTTTGGTTAGCATTTATCATTCAGTAAAGTCTGAACTTAACGGGATACATTTACACAGAATCTCGTATTATTATCATCAGTTTTCATAGCATTTGATTTTTTTCAACTTAACAGTTTATTGCCTTCAATCAACTGGACTGACCTTTGGAAAAATGACATTTGTAAGTCCGTAACTTATGTATCATCGACATCGACGTAAAGTGAATCAGCAAAATGATTTAATGAGATCAAATAATAGTCCTTTCTGTACGAAAATAGAATTTGGGTGAGGAGGAATTGCCATTCATTAATTCTTAATCCCCTAGCAATATCCACGGTGTACAATCCCTACTTGTTTCATAACCCCTTAAACTTTTTTTTTTCTAGATCTCTCCAAACTTTGAACGAGTAGTTCGTAATACTAAGGACTTGTTGTATAATTCAGTTAAAATGTTCTTGAGATGTCTGAAGGTGAGCGACATCCAAGGAGATAAGGGAAGACCGGCCCGCGACTTAGACAGTGAACTTTACACTCAACGACGACTCAAAGAAAGGGCATGCAGTCATCATCTTCTTCTTCTTTAGAGTTCTTCTTCATCATCATAGTCAACTAGTGCAATCTGCTCTTTTCAGAGCAAAAGTAGATTAGCCGATTTCTATACATGCACTCGAACACAAGCCCAAGTATATGTTCATATCGAACTCTCGAGTGGTTGTAAGAAGAAAGAACTGTTCATGGCCATGGCATACGTTAGTTGAGAGCCTCTTTTTTAAAAATATACAAGGGTTTGGCTTCAGTATTGGCAATGCATAATAAGAGATGACATTATGTGAAAAAATTTAATCACGAGGAGTTCAAGCCAGAGTGACAACGATGAGCAATTCACGCGCACACGGCATGTAAACTATATAAATCCATTAAGACAGGATACTGCTGGTTGATGATCTCAAAACTTAAAAGCTTGCAGTCATTTCGAGGTTTGCCGAATTGATGACCTGAAAATCATTAGCTCGAGCTCACTTCATTATTTCTCCACGCAATTCAATATTCGCCAATTCGGTACTCCATTAGTAATTATCCAGTCTTGTCATTCACACAAGTTCAAATCTGCGGTGTCCGGATGTTCAACGTACAGCCCGGATCTAGCAAGTTCTTGGCTTCGTGTAGTGATTTTAATAAACTTTTGATACTTTACAGTGAGGAGGAGATAAGAAAATATAATTGTCTTCTCCGACCTATCTTTTCTGTCGACTGATTAAAGCGCGGTTTTTATTGCCGTTAGTCCCCCTTGGTTTATGCCAAAATCAGTGTGTGAGTCTGTCAAAAATATACAAGCATTGTTTTTTTTTATCACACCTTCAGTTATTTTATGCAAAGAGCAATCGCGAGAAGGGCAAAGTCTTACTATGGGCTTCTCGTATAATAATCTGTAGCATTTCTGTTTGGAAGATCGACTCGGCTGGCTCGAGTTTGTGTGCCATCATATCATATTATTAATATTTATTAATAATAATGTGACACGCTAAAATTGTATAGCCCTTACCTGTAAAACTCATATAAAAAACCAAACCAAATCTTTTGTGGTGACTTGGATTTTATTTGACAAGATTTCAAAACAATCAAGCTCAAAATGGTATGACATATTTTATTGTATTTTCTAAGGAGTATATTCTCTAGCTGCTTTTGGGTTCTAAGAAAGATTATAATAGAGAAGAACTGTTTAGATTGCTAATTTTAAGCTGTTTACATATTATAGCTATAAGGATTAATTGCAGTTGCCTCTTTCATGTCTGCTTGGTCATGTACATGTATGCAATTATTATAAAACAGTATTGTTAACCAAGAAGCATGCTTAGAAGAATCTAGAAATTTGTTTCTGCTAAGTAGATAATATGTATAAATTGATTGTTGACTGCTAAGATGAGATGAGGTGCGAATGGATTCAACTGCTCCTTGGCCTTACAGATTGTGTATAGGAAGTTGTAATTGCCTCATATAAATAATATCCGAATGATTTCCGGTCAGTGTGACTGATCTTACTGATGGCTATTCGTCACTGTATTGGCAAAACGTGGACTCCTATCATTATTACATGTGTGCATACTCCCCTATCCATTAAACGGCCATGGCCTCAATCATTTTACTTTCAATTGGCATATGAAGGCTCCCTTTTAACACGACTTTGCCAAAAATTCGCACCATCCCTTCCTCTTCAGTCACACTTTTGTTCTCATTATTTTTTTTAGTTCTCTGTTCATCTTCATTTGCTAAAGACCCCTCAAAGGTCACTCTTCAATTAAAATACTTATTTGGCAACAAATGCATACCCTACTTGTCAATCTCAGCTAACAAACGCCAAATTTCACCGGTCAGTATGTGTAACATCTTGCTATTGAATTGCATGTGAAATTGTAAGCCCTGCACACTAATACAGCTTCTTTAAAGTTATTATTTATTTTACCAAATAAATAATGACAGAATGCGTTAAATGTAATGAGAAGAATATAAATGGCATATGTGGGCGTTAAACACACACACGATTTCAAGGGCAACTATTTTCGGTTTTTACCAACCTTGCACAAAATTGTAAATTTGTACAATTGCCAACTTCGAAGAAGATGAGCATGACTAAAAGACTTGGTTCATCTGAATGTCAACAGAACTAGCGTTGAGATACATATAGACAGAAAATATCAGGTATATACATAGATTATAGATTACTTGCGATTTTCTTGTTGGCTAAACGCTCGACTATGTCAAATAAATACAAGTCTGATGTAGGATTGGTATGACTAAATAAATTGGAGATAAAGAGATCAGACAAACATGCGTTTTTTTTAATGTAGCCGAAAAAAAGTTAAACTTGAAAGAGGATCATGTATTATTATTATTTGATTATCCTTGAACTACAGACCCAGTAAGCCTCATTATCAATATGCCTCTCTATATATGCTTCCGATGATCTTAAACTTCTACTACTTGCTCTTCAAGTCAGCAATATAAGAAACAATGACATTGAAAATTCTAACCATGATCTAACAACTCATCTTCATCTTCCATAGTCTTGTAGTAATTAAGAAAACACAGCTGAAGTTTATAAACTTGATCTTGTTAAATGTTTTCCCACTTTCTGTGGGAAAATAATCAACACAAGTGGTGGATAAGATATCTTCAAATGTTTTTTCCAGTTGTCTAAAACAAACGGTCAACTTCTCATTGTGTGTTTTCTATTGCCTACTTAATGTTCAAGTAATATATCATTCATGTAAGATTGACTCTCTCTTTCTTCAAAATAAACAACGTTGAGATGAAGAGAACTGTTAGTTAAACAAAACGAGTCGTATTTTTAACAAAGCTACATGCTCCAAGATGGCCAAGACAAAATATATTTCCATTTCTCATGCAAAAAAATTCGGTTGGTTAACTGACCTCATGTTATGTTTTCATACGTTATTAGTACACTTCCTAAGTTGTTAGGGAGGAACCTTGATTACCTGCAAATCATTTAGGATATAATCCACCTAAAGTATTTATTGGGTTCGTTAGGTCGGAGTTTATGTGGATATAAAATATCTGATTTGTCATCTTAGCTGAATGTTTGGATGATTGTATTAGGGAACCTAATGAAAATCAAAGAAAATAGTAATAAACCATTTTTGTATTTAGTTGGACGACAGGGAAGAAATTAGTTGGATTATCTCGCACGTGACAAAAAATCGATAAATGATTGTATCTGATTTAGCTATATAGTTGTAGGGCTTGATCGTTAAATCGTCTCTCTTCTTGTTAAGCATATGCATCTGCTAATCCATTCCATACGTTGTGCATTTGATTTCCGCAAGTTGAGAAATTTTGTATTTATATCGTGATGTTAGATGATATTTACTCATAAATTACAACAGGTACTTATCCGCGTGTCAGTCCTCGCCCACTGCTGGAGGGCTTTAGTTTAACGTTTTACTTGCAAGATTTGATTGGATCACTTAACCAAGTTGGCGAAATTGTGACTCCAAATGTGCTGTACATAATTCAACTAGTATAATAGTTTAGCTGTAGTATAAGACGGGAATGATGAATTGTATTATGGAGGGCAGGTAGTAGGTAACTATTTCTACTCGCAAGGTCCTTTCCAGCAAGCAAATAATTTCCCCAATGCCTCATATTTTTTGCTAACAAAATTGTCGTAAAACACGTCCGTATGGGTCTTGAAAACATGAGATTTACAATAAAAAAAACTCTGAAGGAACTCCTTAGTTACTCACGTAAAAGCAATTTCTGGCCTGACAGGAAATTTCCTACAGTCTGATCATGACTACATCATCTACTTCCTAGAATAGAAGAGTCTGTTCTTGTTCTATAATAATAGTAGAAAAAATAATACCATCTTAGACGAAACTAGTTGCGTATTTTGTGTGCTTTATGACAAGAAAAACAACTAGTCCAAACTCTGTCTTTGTCCTTTCTTGCTTTAGATAAAAACTATGTCATCTGGGACTTCACTCTACTACTTGTTTATAGTAGAATTTGGCAAAACTTGCAATTCAAATCCGTAGGAACAGTTTGAATGCATGATCTAACATTCTGACATATTCAGTTTTACAAAAACAGAAACAAAACAATCTGTGAGGCATTATAAGCAGTTTGAATCTTCCAGCAATATATAATGCAAATATCTTTTGTTGCAAGAACTGTTAAAAACTAAGCAAATGTCAACGAAAAGTTTAATCTGCAAATGTACAAAGCTCAAATGTTACCGTACTTCTTGAAATTCATGTCATTTGTTGTTGTGTCTGTTGAAGTATGCCAAAACATATGGAATTATTGTTTGATTATTCGAAATTACATTATTTGTATTTCTCTCTAAAGTAACTGATTCTTTAGTCAAAGTCAAAGCATGTAAATTGAATCAAGTTAAACGGTCCATAAAGGGAATACTATATAAGCACAGACTTATGTAGAATACAATATGTAAAAGCTCATGGGTGGAACTAAATTTGTCATGTCAAACACTAAAAGGAGATCAGACTCAATTAATAACATGGTAAATGCTAATTGGAAGCTATTTGGATCCTGAGTGATAGATTTGCATAGATGCATAATATTTATATTCGTACATCTGTTCTAGATTCTAGTTAACTAAATGAAGCACATTCATATGCATGGATATATTTAGTATGTACCTGGATTGTCATCTGTGACAAAATTAGACCTTACGTACGTGAATGAACGTTAATGAAAAAAGTAGTTCGATATGCTAGATTAGATTTGTCCTGATTTGAGAAGATGATTAGCCTCCTGTTTAATGACAACAGATGAACGACAGACAGACAGGCCTCGATCAATAAACTTGATATATTATCGAGTATTACATGAAAATATGTAATAGCGTAGGAATTGGGCTACTGATTAGTTCTATGGCATAAAAAATATTTTATTAATGAGTGAGTCTTCTCTCTAGTTATTATACAATAACTCTACACAACTCGTGTTGACGACAAGACAATAAAGAGATGGAGAAAAAGAAACATCATATAGTGATGATGATGATCAGTGGAGCAGTTTATGTTGATACACGTATAACTTAGATTGTGTTGGAAATAAATACCTTTTGGGATTTGGGGCTCTCCATTGCATATGAACAACATAGACATACGATTATCTTCATATCTCATGCAAACTAACAACAGGGACCTTCACTTTTAAAAGCCATGAAGACACCAGATTACCAATCAGTTCTCATCTCGAATTCCATCCTAGAACAACCATAGACACAGTCTCTTAAAGAGGACGGATATATACATCTTATTAATGAGTAACTTTCTTTTCAATTTTACCCTCAGTTTTTAACAAACTACACACATATATATAAATAAATACAAATTGATGTTTTTAGACATCCGTTTTAACTTTTGATTCATTCAATATTTTCATTCATTTTATTTCAAAGACACAAATGACGAAGATAGATTTTTTCTCAACTTCCACAAAAATAACCAGACCAAGTGCAACACGTAAATAGTTTTAATTCATCTGATTATCTGTAATCTGTAGACAGGAGGACTCCTTAATTTTTTTGTCTCAAACTCCTTTCAATCGATTGAACTAGACCATCAACCATCATCATCTGAGCATCTCATCTTAAGCTGTGCAGTTTCTGCCGTTTTGAATGAACTGGTATTCTAGTAGATACAAAGTTTAAAAGTGGGTGAGCTACTGAACTTTAGTATAAAGTGTGATTTATTCCTTGTCTTACGTAACATTCAAGATCAGTTAAGAAAAGTGCAGCTTAGTCCAAGTATCTGTTGCCACTTAGCCCCAAAACATGGAGACTACTGTGCTCAGTCCGTCCGTTTGGACAATGAAGAAAGATCTGCAAGAAACATTTGCTCAGGCTGAGAAACACGCCTTAGAAGGAAAGGCCCCGTGTACACCTCCGAGGCAGATCTTGCAATATCTTGTGAGGTAAACAAGCCATGTTTATGTTTAGATAAATTATATTACACTCCTTTTCCCCCTTTCTGACTTAAAAACGAATATTTTTTCTTTCTAAAAATAATCATTCTGGAAGTTCTGGAATCGAATAAATGTTGACTTCACACACCCATCCCTGTCTATCAATATCCTTGAATGCATAAACATACTCTTAGAAATAGTCTCATATTTAACTCCAAATTGCCTTTTAGAAGAGCAAGTAGAACTTGAATGATTTAAAAGATCTCTTAAACCCATTATCGAACCAAACCACTTAATCATGTCTGCATCCATTGCAACTTTTTATGTGTGCAATTTTTCAACCGAATTCATTAACGATCTTACAGGGTTTAAAATTTTATGTCTTGACTTTTGCTTGTTTAAAGGAAGATGACACCGGATATATAAAAGTAAATGAAGCATTAGAAATTGTTTGTATATGCAAAAATAGTCTTTCCCTCTCAATATTGTCTTAAAGAAGCGTTATGAAAAGTAGGAAGAGAGTCTTAGTTCTCAAATGTCGGCATGTTTTAGTGACTGAACAATAAGTATTTGTCAAAGGTCAGTCGAATTGAAGCTGAGGAATCTATATACAATCTTAAAATATATCGAGTATATAAGACAGTTGAAATTGCAAATTCCTAATTTCTTCTTCCTAAACATTATACCGTAAAAAGTAATAATTTACACATCTAATTTGCTCTAATATTTATTTGTAGTACAGAATTGGAATTTTTCTTGAGTTTTAGGTGAGAGTAGTATAGAATTTACCAATTCGAATATAGATTTACAGGAGGACAGTTTTGTATCTCGAGGTATATGGAAGATAATAGTTTCCAGTAATGTCCTTTTGAGAATTGGATAGAGAGAGAGAGTAACTCTGATTAGGTAGAGTATATCTGGATGGATGTGAAGCATTCTCATGTTCTTTGATGAGGGAAGTCTCTTTTATCAGCTCAATTTGAGATTAGATTCGAGGTTTGTACTTACGATCGTGTGGTCACACGATCTTTTTACTACATGCCTTTATGGTGTACGTAAATATATTCTGGTGTCTGGGTAAACCAACATTTTGGGAAATGAATTTCGGGCTTTGGGGGATAGCGTGATATTGAAACAGACATGGCCAAGTAGTGCCAGTCTTCCCAAGAATCGCTCAATTATCCCGTATCAGCGTAAATCTACAATCTAGGTCATCCTAGGTAGTAGCTTTAGCCAATCTATCTATATATATAATATAGTGCAAGACTGCAACTGATACTGTGCTGTAGCAAGTCAGTTTTTACGATAGCTAACTGGAACGAAGGAAAGCTATAGTTGGTGTTAGGAAGTGCATTTCTCCAGAATCAATTGAGTTTATCACCCTAACAAAGGCCAGGTTATTTATTCCCATGACGCATTGCAAGAGGCATACATACATATTTGTTCTAGCTCCGTCGACCAATAACATTATTATTATAATAATAGTGCAGTGTCTTGTGTCTTGTCTATGGAGATAAAATCACATAGTGTAGTCAAAATAACATTATCTCGGTAACCCTGCGTCCATGCAAAAGAGGCAGTTTAAACTTTGTATAGTGCAAGGTCCTTGTTTCTCTGTAAAGAGCAAATCAATGATCTGACGACGACTTCTGAACTCTATCTGATATTATGATATTAGTTGGGAATTGAGGAGGCGAGAAGAGACTAGAGTTTCATATTGTACACTGAAATCCTACGTTTTGTGAATATCTTGCGGCAGAAAGCGGATCTCCATCTCGGACCTAATCATCATCACAATATTCATTGCACGTTAGTATCATTCATTCCATACTACTACTTACTATTACTACTACTCTAGCATCATACTCTACAGATATCAGCAGAAGTGATCTTTGCATATTTATGGTAGAAAATGGAAGTTGTTTCGGCTTCTGTAACAGAGGAATGACATTTTACGAGCCCACAGCAGGTAGAAGAACGTAGAACTCAAAGCCAGATTTCTACTTTAATTGCATGCAAATTATATATAGTCGGAATTTATGCGGACTCAATGCTATGCTAATTTCTCAGCTTGTGCTTCTGTCTGTTTATGTTTTCCTCTGTTCTATTTACTACAACTGCACTGTGCTACACACACACATATGTGAAAATATCATGTCGTTATGTGAATAGCCATTAAAGTAATGTTATGTTCGTTTGTAAGAATATGAATAATTTGATAGCTTCTGCTTCCACACGGCTTAAACAGCAAAATTAAAAATGAACAGCTCATCTCCTATTGACGTAACTTTCTTAGAAGACTCAAAAGCCCAAAGTACACACTCAAACTGGAAAACCACTAAAAATGTGTCCTAGATAATACAATATGAACCAAAATACTTGTACTTATTTCATAGTCGTAAATTTATAAATGAAAGCAGTAACCCCAGAATAAGAAGCCCTGAGCCAGTCTAGCCAAATGTACCTATAGTACAGTATCCTATATAGATGACGTGTATATAAAATATATATGAAGGATTTGGTCGATGGAACTTTAGGTTTTTATAATATTCGACAAAGTACAAAGTTCCCAAAGTCGGCTAGTCCGATCAAAGTTTTTCCTGTGAAAGCCCAAATATTGACTAAGCCCATCGAATGTCGCAAAAGCATTGGAAATAGAAGGATTGCACTTATATAACATATCGACTTCTCGACCTCGTCGTCGTCCTGGTTTGTTGGCACGGGTTCTTGTTTGAACTGATAGGACCCTTGCCAACAGAATATGATACCTTCAGTAGCTGGAATCATGATTCTCGCCGTACGGGGATCCGTGAAAAAAATATCCGAGCCGGTGAAGAATGTTTTGAAGTCCACCAGGTACTCTAGAGCTTTAATACAAAATATGCATGATCCTCACAAGAGCCTGCCATGATATTTATTAAACAAAACGGCTTTCTGCGAATCCCTTGTTCTGCCACACGCGTCAATTTAATGACACCCGAGTCCATATTGTCAACTTACATTCTAGCTTTTTTTGGCTACAAGAAGGTTGCAGACCTTGTGAGTTAAAAGTTAACGGTTTTATACATAAAATACAAGGAATAATGAGAAAAAATTAGGTACCTAATATCATTTATTTGTACACCCAGTTAAAAGTGAAGCAATATTTTGTTTTATTACATCTCTCATGATTCATTTTCCATTCACCAATTAGCAGTTAATATAACAGTGGAATTATTTACAAAAATCGGATGAGGTTTATTAGTTCTCGAACTAGTTTGGCAAGTTTTCGATGACATCATCATCTTACAGTATTCATATTATAGCAGCCTTGCTGTCTGCTCTTCTTGCGTGAGTTTTTCAGGTTCAATGAGCACCAGATGAATCGGTGGATTTGTTGATTAGAACATAAGTTAGTACTGTTTATAATTTGGAAGAAGACAGATCTACGGTGATGCGAGCTAATTGAAGTACATATATATATATGTGTGACTGTCTCTGAAAAAAAGCATGGTAGCCAATTTAACCAAACATAATTTTTCTATGGTTAAATAGTGCTTGCAACTCTAAGTCATATTCTTAACTCTCTTTCGGCAACTACCGTGCCCTTTTTGGTGAGACTGCTACAATTATCAAACATCGTATACAATCTAAAAGTAATCAGAAATATATCTATAATCCATAGTGTTCACGATGGATAAACGAGTTTAGGCCGTAGAACTCTTCAGTCATCCATCCAATTTTCAAGTTGGCTATAATTTGTTTGGTTAGGAAAGGGATTGTTTATTGGCACTGTAGCAAATAGCTCATACTAAAAGTTTACTCCATTGAGGTTTTAGTACAAGCAAACTAATTGATATCATTTAGATAGTTGGTGCTGACTAGCATAGGACGTAGAAAGGGTAAGGTCATTTTGAATGAACTCAATCAACTGAGTGAACCGGCTAAAAGCTCTATTTTATCTGCTCTGTCTCATCTTTAAAATTAGTTAATCGTAAGTGCAGTCAGGGATCGTTTGCTGTGTCATTTCCAACACATCTTCACACCACATGCCTAGAGCATACCTTGATGGAATGCATAAATTTTACGTGTCATCTTGTGAAGTAAATTCAGTAATGTTATTTGACAAGTTGACATTATTCTGTAGATATCAATAATGCCAAAAATAGACGAGAGACAGAGAGATTTTAAATGCAATTTTGTTTAAATATTGTTATTTGGTTTGGTACCAGCAAGACGAACGACAACTTACAAAAATGTTGATCGTGTTAGTTGCTTTATGTGCAGATTTACAAGCATAAGTGGTCCCTGAATAAGATTTTCAATCAATTTTAAAATTACAGACAGGAAATATATACGCGAAACTCAACATTTAGTCAGAATACGAGTTAATGCATTGCCCAAAATTGGAAAATGATCATGACATATTATGACAGATGTCTGTACCAATTTATTTCTAAATAGAATGGGCAGCTTTACTTCTGTCCCAGCGATCCGAGAAGATGTCCAGGATGCAGACTTTGATGTAGGACCAATAACAACGAGAGAAGCTCTCATAAATCGGTGTCTTAGTGAGTTGCCACCGACACCACCTCTCATATCCCGAAACTTCGTTATTTTTAACAATAACGACGGTAATGGAGATAGCAGGGAGAAAGAAGGCCCTTCAGCTATTTTTCATCCAAATAATCGCAGTACTTCATCGCCTTCCAATCGTACTTCCAATCAACCAGGTATGGATTCATATTACAGTCAATTCATCTGTACAAAACTTCCCCAGCAATCTAAACTAAATTTATTAACCCTAAAAATTATACCACAAGAAATTAGCTAAAAACTAATTTTACATGATTAATTGTTAAACAAGTTTATATGGTATATTACAGAAACGACGACTCAAGATAACAAGAGCTCTAGTTTTCGAATCCTTACATGGAATATCCTGGCGCAAGGTGCGATTGAAATACATTAAAAAATTAGAAATTATCAAATAAAAAAAGTGTTTTCTCTTGCAGCCCTTGCTGTTGAGCACGACAACTTTGTAGGACTTCCAGACGGAACTTTGAACTGGACAGCTCGCCGATTTCGAATTTTACATGAAATTCTTGCCTATAATCCGGATGTTATTTGTCTGCAAGTACGTTCAACTACATTTGTTTATCTTGTTCATTTGTTATGATTTACTGAATAGTTATAATAATTTTTCAGGAAGTGGATCATTTCAATTTCCTTAACAAATGTCTTATTCCTTTGGGATACCGTGGGGTATTCTGTTCAAAACCTGATTCCCCTTGCATCTATCTTCGAAATAACAATGGTCCAGACGGTTGTGCTCTTTTTTATCGAAAAGACAAGTTCGATCTGATCTCTGCTTCAAGTCGTATACTTGAGATTTGGCGTGTTCAATCCAATCAGGTATGAATGATCTGTGTGTTTGCATTTTTTATGATTTATTCCTAAGGAGCCTAATTAGTTTTAAAATAACAATAGGTATGCATTTTCGCTCACCTTCGTCTTCGGGCAACGGGTCAGCAAGTTTGTGTAGCCACAACACATTTGAAAGCGCGTCAGGGAGCATTACTGGCTACTATGCGAAACGAACAAGGGAAAGACGTGGCTAATTACTTAACTTCATGTGGAGGAACTTCTAAACCTCTCGTACTTTGCGGAGATTTTAATGCGATTCCAACTGAGGCTGTCATTTCAACGGTGAAAACCAGGTCCTTATATAGTGTTAAAAATATTAATTTTAATTTACGGAATACATGTTTCATATATTAATAATCTGTAATCTAATTGTCTACAGACTGGCCGTTACTAGCGCATATTCTAAGCTGTATGAAGGTGATGAAGCCCCTTATACCACATGGAAAGTTAGAGGAGATGGAGAATACTGTCACACACTTGACTACATATTCCATAACAAGTAAGTTAAAAATGTTTCAAAAATTATATTTAAAATTACTTTGTTAATAATTAATCTGTTTTGTTAATCTTAGACACTTTGATGTTGAATCGTTGCTGCTATTACCTACAGAAGATCAAGTTGGAAAGACTCGACTTCCAAATCTCGGCTACGCTTCGGACCATATAGCCATCGCCTGCGATTTAAAAATTAAGTAGTTTTAATTATCCATATAACGCTATTCGTGTATTATTTTCTAAGTCGCCGTAACGTTCTTCAGCATTCTTTCCAATGTGCCCTACGCACATTAATTATTTAGTCTCTGCCCAAGAAAAATGCATAGATATTTCAGACAAGGCAATTTAAAAAACTAAATTGAATTGCTTTCCAGTTAAGGTCTATGAGTCACTGCTCCGAGAAATGTAGATGATAGTTTAATTATAAAGGGAAATCAAGGGGTACGGCTGCGAAAAAATATAAATGCTGTGATAATGCATTTAAACTTTTAAAAGTATCGATAAAAAAGAGAATCAATTCTCATAAAAATGACAAAAAAAACTTATGTAATCGTCGTCCTGAATCAGCCAATAGATTAGGATTTTAGAATTAATAGAAAATTTAAATTGAAATTTTAGTATTTTTGATGTGTTTGTGAAAAACGTGTTCCACTATAAGAAAAATGTTGTGTGTAACTCAATCTGTAATTTTAATGCCTGTGACAATTTAAAATTTGAAAAAATCTTGCAACCTGGTTTAAATATTTGTTTCATCTTGTGAGCAACTATTTTCTTAACTGAGCTGTGAAAAAATAAAATACAAAGAAATAAAATGAAGAATTTTTATTTTTGCACACAGCTAAATGGATTTTATTTGGCCCCAAATTCGATACAAACTTTATATTTTATTTATTCTAGTATAGGTTGCGAAACAGAATGGAATATTGCTGGCATTAATCTCTTATATATGTAGGCTTACCTCCTTAATTAAGCAACTTAAGTTTAATTATTCAATAAAAGGATTTTTTACGTGTTGTAGGAATAGAAATGTGAATCATAGATAAATTGGTTGACATTAGACTAGCACCTTCAGAAGGCATGTTAATCATAGCATGGATTTTAATTTTCAGACAAACAACCCTTTAATTCAAAGCTGTAACAAAATTCATACAATGAACTTTTCACATAATTCAACCAATTACAATTTTGTACCTAATCGAAATTTAATTTAAATCACTGGCAGACTGAACTAGCTAAACATACGTATTTCAACGTTTGTGTCATACAAATAGCAGCTTACGCGTTTAATTTTTTTTCATTTTAAGACCCGTTTCACACACAGTCATTACTTTTTTATCTTTCGAAAAGGATAAGTAAAAAAAAAATTTGTTGAAAAAGAAGTCAATAATTTCCTTGAACAATTCTAGATTTTGGCTTAGCAAATGTAAAATATTCCTTATGATATAAAAAGCGCAAGTAGGTAATAAGGTAGGTAACTAAGAATTAGCAATCAATAAAAATCAGTGCTTTTCTGTTCTGATCTAAATACTAGGAGAATGGTATGTTAAACTTATAGAGAACATTTTAAGTCCTACAAGTTACAAGCGAGCCCAATATTTCTATTTAGCATTATTTAATTTTATGGTCGATGCAGTCGATATTCTTGCATAAAATACATCTTTAAGAGGCTCCGATTTGGCTTAGACGCTCTTCTCTTGGTCAATAACTGAAAAGACAATAAAAACATGCTGTAGATTATTTGAATCTTTGTTGTAATATTTCATATAATTAGACAACTCACCCTCCTTTGTTGGAAGTGGGTTCTTCTCTTGAGTTTCAGTGTGCTTAAGCTTCTTGGGGTCAAATCCTTCAATTCCAACCAACAAATTCTGCTGGGTCTTTTCCGATTCGATAACTAAATATGTATTTTTAAAATTAATATCACTCTGAAAATCGATTTCTGATAAATATTGTTGAATAAGTTAGTAGTCATTTACCATCTTGGTTCGGAAGCACAATCTTCTCCAGGGTTTCAGTGTGCTTCAAATTAGTAGCATCAAACCCTTCGACACCCTTCAAGATCGCTTGTTGAGTTTTTTCAGCAGCAACATCTGTTTAATTCAAAATATTTATTTACTTTATTCATTAACAGTGATTTATTAAAATGACAATTGTAAATTAAAGGCTTTTGAGAGTGAAAAGTGCAAAATTGTGGGGAACCTTCTGCGTTGGGGAGAATAACCTTCTCGCTGGTCTCAGCGTGCTTTAGACCCTGTTCTTTGTCAAAGTGCTCAAGACCATGTATCAGCTCACTATGCCGTCTCTCCTGCTTTACGTCTTTTTGCGTGCAAAACATTCAAGCAACAAACAATAAACAAAACAAACCAAATATTGTGAAATTAGTCGTTAAATTCAAATAAAATATCATGCTAGGTACATTTTTATTAAAATCAGATGGAGCAATTTCATTTAAAAAACCGATACACATGCAAAAGTGCTCTTTCGTGCAGTCGTGCATATTCATTGATAACAATTAAAAAAAACCTTTGCCTAATCTAATAAATTGAATTATAAAAACTGAAGCTATTTTAAGTTCAGAATGCAATTGATAAAGACCAAACTAACCTTCAGCAGTTGGAAGAGACATTTTCTCTTGGGTTGAAGCCTTTTTCATCAATTC
>JAQGBQ010000550.1:0-19712 GCA_034698485.1 Vertagopus arboreus | reverse complement strand
CAGTTCTTATGAAATTATAATGGCTAAATTTAGCAAAAATTGATTAAAAAAGAGCTTATAAACTTAAAACTTTGCATGATTGTATCCAATGGCCTCTAAAAAGTTATATTTGTTCAAATTGACCGTACCGGGCAACCCCTATGTTATATTGGAGTCGGGCTAAATAAAGTAGCACATAAAAGCTTCAATTTAAAAAATAAATACCTGAGACCACGCCCAAAAGCATTGCTTATACTTATCAGAGTACAACAATGGTCTAGAGCATTGATGATAATCGCAATCGCACTGTCCCATCGTATCATTGTCAGATTGAATAGCAAAAAACCTCATGTTTTCCGAGCACGTTCCAACTTCACCAATATCAATAATCGCCTTCGTGTCAGTGTCATGACGAACCAAGGAGTAATCAAAAGTTTCGGCTGTATCTGACCCTGGGGATGAATTACAATTTCCTCCAGTTGATTTAACTCTTATAGTATTTTGCTCTCGTTTTTCGATATTTTGCTCTCGTTTTGATAACTTATCTTCTCGATCTTTAAACGCTTCTTCTCGATCAGAGAGGGTTTCTTCGCGTTTTCGAAACACTGCTTCGCGCGTTCGGAAGTTCTCTTCCCTGTCAAGTAAGTTTGCTTCTCTTTCTGCCAAAGTTAGGCCTGGTGGTTCACTAATTTTATTTAAATATAAATATATAATTTTTAGCTTAAATATTTTTTTCAGGGTTGGCAATTTTTCACTTTTCGTTCAATTTTTCATGAAAAATTAGAAAAATGGTGAAAAATAGGAAAAATACAGAAGCTATTTTTCAAGGGTGTGTGAAAAATTGAAAAATATTGAAAAATAGCCTAGATTTTTGGCTGTATTTTTCAATTTTTCATTTTTGAATCCTTTAAATTTGACTATTTATTTTTCATTTTCTAATTTTTCAACAATTTTAAAGGTATGTAATTTCATTGTATTTTTCAACTTTTCATTTTTCAACAATTTTAGGGTATGAAATTTCACTTTTCATTTTTCACTTGAAATTTAACTTGCCAACCCTGATTTATTTATTTTTAAATATTTATTTAAAACTGCTATTACCTGCTTGCTTCTGTTGTAGTAGTGGTTCTGCTTCTTCTTGCAGCGTTTGCATTCTGGAAACTTATTATAGTTAAGAGGAGAGAAATTGCAAAATATTTTAAGAGATCCATACTGCTATCAATCTGTGAACTAGATGATGTATGAAATGGTTCATAAAGTGCACAACAAAGTGCAACAATATTGAATATTGAATAGCTTTCCTTTTCTTAAAATAAACTAATGCCAAAGGGGACAAAGAAATATGAAAGTTTTCTGATCGGTCAAAGTCACTCGAAAAGAGATTCTTAAGAATATACTACAGATTACGATGCGACGGGATTCTTCAAGATGTGAAGAATAATGAACTCTTAACTGTAAACACGAGTAAATAATATCCTGCTTTTAATAATATAGACTAATAATATGGACAGACAGGATTTTAAAAGTCAAGACTTCTTCTTTACTTTTTAGATTTGGACTTGCATGGGCGTGTCGGTCAGTTTAATTGTTGAATTGATCTTTGATTATCTAACTGATACATATAAGCTATATATTTTTTATATTTGAGAGCAGACCATTTCACATTTTTTGTACATTGACTTTTTGAGTGCAGAGATTAAATAATAAGATACATCTTGTAAGTAGTTTTAAGGAACATTATGCAAACCCTTATACAGCTAAATTATGTATTTCAGATCTGTTATAAATTGTGGTTATTTCAAATGAAAATACTATAAGTATTTTTTAAAAAAAACCTGCTGAAAAATCTTTTCATGTTAAAAATATCTATTTATGCTTAATACTAATCTTAATAACGAAAATCCTATTTTGACCTATCGATTTATTCGGATATGAAATTTCTGTCTATATTTTTTCATTTTTCATTGAAAAATTCTTGTCAGTTCACTGTTTATTTTTCGTTTTTCAGTTATTCATTTTTCAAAACTTTTAGGTCTATGAAAAATAACAAATTGATATTGTTCGGCTTATTATTAAAACCAAAAGTCATGTAAAGAATAGTAATAAATTCTTATTACGGTAACTTGAGATACAAATGAATTCTAGAAAATATGCATAAATATATATATATATATTGAATAGATAAAGATATGTTTGATCCTAGTCACCGCCTTGACTGGAAAAACTCGGTATCGGACTTATTGACAGTATGTACATAGGTCAGACTTGGTTTGACTAAATGATAACAAATTGAATAATTAATTCTATACACTAGAAAATACAAACATCCAGTGAGTATACTAGCTACAAAGATCCTGAACGAAAGCAATAAATACTCGACCAGAAAATTATTTCTGTAAAAACTTATTTTCAAAAAGCAATCATTCTTGGGAATTTATTTCTCAGAGCCTGCTCATAAAATTTTTTAGTCGGTTTTTCTATTGATACTTTTAACCTTATCTTCCTGTCAAAACTCAAAACTGGGATTCGCAGAACCGAAAAGCTGCAAAAAATCGCTAAACAACGCCAGTAGTGTTCTGCAGGGCATTAGACAGTCATTTTGTAATAAAGTAGATACTATAAAGTAAAAACCTTTTACTGAATAGTAAGAATAAATTTTAAAACGAGCTTTAGGTTGGAAAAGTTTCTAAAATGGACCTAAGTAATTCAGAAACGGAAGAGCCCAGCAATGAAGAACTTGAGCTTTTCATGAACAAAAACGTCCAGCTAAGGCGTAATAAAAAGTGGCCAATGTCTGTCAAAACTGTCGTGAAATTTTTCCCTTTATTGAAGCAGTATAAATATGTAAGTAAATCTTTATTTTTTGAATTTTCCTTTTTATTAAAATACAATCAGAAGAAAAGCTAAAATTGCATTTATTATTTTTTGTTTTTAAGCTGGACAAGGAATTCGAACAGCTTCATCGAAAAGAGGGAATTAAGGAGATAATCGACAACGTTCTTAGAAGGCATTTACAACTATCGGGTTTTGATTTACATGAGGCAACGGTTGACTTTTTAAACAGCCATGGTCAATCAGGATTACAAGGTATTTAAAACGAATATGGTTTCAATTTTGGAATTAAAATAAATGCCCATAGTGAATCTTTTAATTTTTCAGATTTTATCTACTCCGTCGCAGCAGTATCACTCGCATACTCAAATACTAGCAAATTTCCAAACAACACTTTGTTTAAAGTACGAAAACCGGTATGTCCTTGATTTTAAAATGTGCTTTAAAATGGTGATCTTTAGATTTGAAAATGTAGTCATCTTTTTTTTCTGTTTAGAACGAAGTGTTGGAAATTCCGCGAATAACTCTGTTCATTGACATTGTTGACGATAGCAGAAAGGAGAAATGGGAACCAGATTATCCGATGGACATGTAAGAAGTTTTTAAAGTTATTAGTAATACATATACTGCATCTTTCCACATTCAATTTGCTGAGGAGACCAAAACATTTCAGCCCGAATCTAATTTTGACTAATAAAAATTGTCCTAATAAACCAAGGAGGCTCCTTGAAGGAGCTACGGTTCAAACCAGGGTTGACGCTAAATCCTTCTACTTTTTGCTGCTTGTTTTGTGCATTAAAATGTACTCAAAAATGGGTTCAAATTACATCAAAATATAATGATGTATATTTAAAGTCAATATTCCATGAAAACAAGATGCAAAAGTAAAAAGATTAGCGTCAACCAGGGTTTGAACCGTAGCTCCATCGTTTATTAGGACAATTTTTTAGTCAAAATTGGATTCGGGCTGAAAAATGTTGGTCTCCTCAGCAAATTGAATGTACAAAGATCTTATACGATGTCAAAAAGTTCAGAGATAAATTTCAAAATATAATATGTATATCTAGCTACGTCGAGCGACATAAGATGTTTACGGCCAAGAACTTCTACGAAGCTTTCACCAGTTGTTATTACTACTACTGGAATTTCAACTTGGTCTATACAGTACCCGATGACAAAGCGTTTTCCGATTTTGACAAAGCACTCTTCGGATATTCGGAGTCGGACTAAAGATAAGATTACGAGTTAGTTAGAAATAGTGTTGGACTTTGATAGATTTTATCAAATAATATTTGGGTTATTTTATTTTATAAATTTATTCGGGTAACAACATGATTGTATTTCATATACATTTTAACAAATTCATTAATTAGTGTAAATTTTAGTACGAATTTTAGATTTAAAATTTATTTGATTAAATTTAATTAAATTATAGAATTTTATATTTAGTATAATAAATAAATGAAATGACGAATAATAATATTATATCTTCAAATCCTCGAATTTATTTGTCAATTATAATACAAACCCACACATTCCGAGAATCTCATTCCCCCAGCTTCATTGAATAATACTAGGAATTGTTATAATGTTCATAGACTATTTCAACTACAATTTCTTTTTACATAAACAAATTTATTTTTAGTTATAAATATTAAAAAATGACTAAGTTAAACACAAACTTTTTTATTACAAAAAGCCGAAAAGGTTTAAAATATTTATGAATGACCCGTACTATATTTCACCCCGCAATCTTCGATCTACTTCAACCTCCGCAAATCTGCAAATTGAATAAGTCGGGAGAGGCAGATAATAAAATAAAATAATCTATCTTGTTTTGGGTTATTTTTTAATCATTAAAAAGTTAGATTAGCTAAAGATTATTAGTTGATTTTTTAAGGAACTTAAATAAGTTAGTTATTCATTCTAGTTTGCATATGTAAATAGTAAATACTTTATTTACTTATTTTTTTGGCAGCAAAAAATCTGTTTAAATTTGAAATTCAACTTTCGAAATTAGATTTTTAAAACATTAATTTAGTGTGGAACATGGCTCAATCAAATGAAGCAACGAATATAACCACACCCTCCTCGAGTTTTGAAACGCATAATAAATCTGAGGATCATCATCACCTTCAACGAGGTAATTTATTTTAATTGACATTGATGTTTTGAAAAGATTTAATTTTAATGCATAATTTCATTCCATTTTATAGGTTCATTAATGAGTGAAAGCACCGGAAGCTACGAGCCTAGAGAAGCTCATGATCCATCGTTAAATAATTTGGCGAAAAATATGTTCGAAAAGACATCCGAGTACCTTCAAGGAGAACTTCTGCTGGTTCAGGTAGTTAATTAAATAAAGTCAATTTATCAATTACTAAATCAATACGAAGTATTTAATAATATTTATAATGATTTTTTTTTAAATAGGAGGACTACAAACTCCTAGAAAATCTTAACAAAGCAACCAGTGGTAAGCATTGCATTTTCATTTTTTCATTTTTTATATATAAAAATCCATGCAAATTATGTCAAAATGACAGGAAAAAGTTGTGCACAAATAAATTTTTAAGAACCCATTACCAAAGTTAGGTGGAAAAGTTAACTAGTATCAATTTTGAAATGTGATATACCATCAGACGCGAAATTTTAATGTTGATTTGAATATGCTATTTTTTGACCCTCCGGACCCTCGAACAGATTTTGAGATATTTGCAAAAAAAAACTGCATAAATATTTTTTTAAAACTTAGAAAATACTTTTTGGGGACCACGAAGCAGAACCTTGTTATGGTCTTTCTTTGGGATTTCAAAACTTTTTTGATCGAGGTTTTTGTGATGGGTGACAAATATATTTGTGAATGTAGATTTAAAATTTTGTTTTTGTAATTATATGTTTAATCTGTCTAAACAAGAATTACTAACCACGTAAAATATATTTATGAATCTTATCTGTATCATTTATTTACCTATTTTTTACAGCAAAATATTCGGATATGCGGCAAATCTCTGCGAACGTTGGCAAGAGCCTGCACGACTTAAATGAAAAATGTAAGTACTGATAATGTTTGAAATCATTGCAATTCTCTGATATTTAGCTAACTAACTTTTTTATTTAATTAAATTAATTAACCCTAAACAGATAGGAGCCTGGAGCCCCTGCTTCTTCAAATTGATCAGATTGAAGACAGCGTAAATAAATTAGAACAAGCTGCGTACAAGCTGGATAGTTATTCAAAACGGTTGGAAGCCAAGTTCAAGACATTAGAGAAGAGACAGTAATTATTATTAAATAGTTGTTTTAGTCTTTTGTGCTACATAGTTATTATTATTTATTTAACAAGTGCATTATTTAAGAGCTTGAAAAAATATTAAGTCAAAACTTTAATCCATTCCAATTTTATAAAATTCAATCTAAGAATTTCAATTAATAATGTATTTATGATTATAAGACTGAAACCTGATCAAAGACAGCAGTCAAGAAAACTATTGCCAACTATTTACCATTTACTCTTCCTTTTTCTGTATTTTTCTTAGATGTTTATTAGACATTTAAATTTCAAATTGATTGTTTTAAAAAATCAATGCCCTTCTTCAATATGTTTCTATAATTAATTTCATTTTATTATTCAAACATGTGTACAATTAACAATACATATTATATACTTTCATAAATATAACAATCAGAATCGTAAGGATATGAATTTTGGTTTGGTCAATATTTTTTAATTTTTGATGATCTCTTCTGAAAACAAAAATCTAATCAACTTTGGCAACTTTTTAAATTCAATAGATTTTGAACAAGTTATTATAATACCTATACATTATATTATTATAATAAGTGTAACAATCACAGAATTATTCTGTATCTAAATCGCATAATAAAACAGATGATTAATCTTCAAACTATAACTACAACATTTAAATATATTTATATATGCACATATTGTATCATTTGCATTAATTGGCACAAAAAGGGAAGAACTGTTGAAAGGTGGTCTTAAAATGTCAAAACCTTTAAAAATTAACGACTTTTCAATTAAAAACATCTTGCACTGGGTTACAAAATTTGTCCTTTCTTGACTCAAACATCTTCTTGATTGTATGGATCAGTCTGTAAACTTGTATTTTTTTAAGATTAAAACTATAACTTTGACTATATTAGTTTTAAAACTCAAAAATTCATCAAAAAAGCATATTTAACAACTATAAATCAACACATTTGGCAAAATTAAAACAAAAAGATATCTAAAACTTCACCTTTAAATTTTAATTTAAAAACCAAACATTTAAAAATAGCTAAAATTAGGAATATACATCAAGACTTTGGTTTTGGCTAGTAAACAACATACGTATTGCATATCTGGACTGATGAACGGACAACAAATTATGAAAATTTACGTTCAAAATCGTCATCATATATCATCATTCCATATAATATTCGTAATTCGTATCGCGTATGTTAATTACAACTTAAAGTTAAATAAAATTAAAATTACTAAACATTTGCATTTGGTTTTGGTAACAATGACATGGATTGACTTGAATTGCAAGATTTTTTTTGTATACTGTATATAGTATTTACATACCATGCATAAAAATTGCTGGTAACTTAAATTAAAAATAGGATTTTCAAGGCAAGAAACTCATTAGGAACTTTTGGAACATTGACTTGAACTCTAACTAGAACACACACGATTTAGTTTTTTAGGAACAATAAATCTTTTTTATATATACATGCAAATAACATTATACATTTTTTTAAAATCAAGAATCGACTAAAATAAAAACAATCAAAATATTTGGCACGATAAGTGTAATTAAAGGATGTCCCCAAGATAACAATTTGCTCAATTTCGCTCATTTGGGTTCAATTCACGGTGAATTCTATATCGAGATGTCTGCCATATCGTATCTGATTCGCAGCGAATGTATCCAGTTCTCCAAATTTGCAGTGAAAATTGGTCGCAAATAATCTTAATGAATTCTCGCTGAACTCGTTGAGAACTCGATGCGAATCAGCTATGATTTGGTGCACATTTCTACATCGAATCCCCAGTGAATTGAAACCGAATTAAGCAAATTTTTATCTGGATTGCAACTGGACCGACTTACTAATCACTACATATCTATATCTAATTATACCCAAGTCTTATTCAGACTAAAACACTCAATAAGCTCATAAAATCTGATTCCAAAACAGTTAAAAGTTCATAAAAACAGGACAAAATCTGTCATGAACGCTAAACAGTTCGAATATGGAAGACTAGCTAAATATTTTTTTAAAAACTATGACCTAGAGGTTTAAAACAACATTTATATACATATACATACAACATCTTAAAATTAATTAAGTTCAAGTTTTCTCACCAAGACTTTGGCTGATTATCATTTGATTTGATTAAGTCTACTTGTATATATAACTATAGTTCTAATAAAGGCATTATCTCTCTGATTTTTTTTTAATTTCTAAATATTTAATTTATAAGGCAACAATTGCGGTGGTTTATATTTGGTAACTGGTTATAAGACTCTTGTAAATCTAGGAACACACTCCTTCTTCTTGATTCTGGTAAGACTGATTTTTTTACTCGTATCTCCTGTAATCTTTTTCACATTATTTTGCATACCTACAATATAATATAACATCTTCACAAAAAAGAAATCAAGTTATATTTATTTTTAATATATATATTAATCTGGATTCCCATTCCAAAAAAAAAAACATTAGTCCTTTAGTCAAATGTCATCTTTGGTAGTTGGATGATTGCGTTGCTGATTTTGATGATCCGATGACTTGCCATTGTCTCTTTTCTCTGATGCTTTCTCCGAAGCTGTTGGAAATGAAGCTCCGTGTTGTTTTCGCATATGTGTTTTCCAATAGTCCTTTCGTTTGAACAAACTTCCGCAAAATCCGCAGGGATAGTTACCTATTGTTTCGATTTCGAAAAATATTAAACCCTATTGTGCTGGATCTGATCTTAGATTATCAAATTAATAGATTGAGGAATTCGGTCATTTTAAAAAAAAATAAATCTTGGTAAAAAGCTTCCGGTTGTTCATTGCTATTAATGTTTAGAGAGGTATGCCTTATGGATTTAACCCCATTTTGTTGGATTTGACCTTAGATTATTAAATAAATAGATGAAGCAATTTGGATCATTTAGAAAAATGGTAAAAATGTGACCAGCTTCTTAGGGTAGTTTTTTTAAATTTTTTTTGGGAGGGGGTATGTTCTACTGTATTGGATTTTACCATAGATTATCAAATTGATAGATGGAAACATTTGAGTAATTTTAATTTTAAAAAAAACGATTAATCTTTGCTTAAAGTTGTTGCTATTTGGGTTTCAATTTTTTGGGGATGTATACTCTATCTATTTAATCGAAACATTTCGTCGAAACCTTATTGCTTACCCGGGAAGTGAACTCGATAATGTTGGTAATCATTGGACACAACTTTTCCACAAAGAAGACATCGTTTTCTCTCAGTTGTACTCGGACCCCCACCAGGACCAGATTCTGAAGGTGAAACGGCCTCAAAGATGAAACAAGGGCGAGGTGGAAAGCCACTCGAACCTATCAAAGTTATTCATGTAGCCACCAATACCAAAGAGACTAAAGAAAGTACTTTTCTGATATCAGATATCCAGCTTCCCGAAAAAGTATTATAACTACTTTAATGTAAAAAGCTACTGGAAAGGATGCTAAGTATAATACAATAGGACAGTTTAGACAAAACTCAAGTCAAGTAACGTTTTTTTAAAATGTTTTTTAGAATTTACCAGAAAGTTTTTTTTTATTACAAAAATCTTGACTTAAGTTTTGCATTTAAGAATGATTCCACAAGCAAGCTGTTTGTTAGTCCTTTTTTATGTGCTGTGCTGCTAGCTAACCCTGCCAGTGCAAATTACTTTTTTTTTTAAAAAAAACCTAAACAAATCTACTTTTTGCCATCACCAATGAGTATTAAATAAAGTGTCGAATGAGCTTTAGCTGTGAATAGTGCTTGAGAATCAAGTCATTTTTTAATTTTTTGCATAAAGATCTACAACAGCAACCTTCACCTTCCTACAAAAGAAACCCGATATGTGCCCATGCCAAAAAAAAAATCGACTTTCACCTTAAAATCAACCCGGACGGGTTATTATTGTCCTCTTCAGATTTTTTTTTAGTTCTACCTATTTGTAAAAATCTACCTTGATAATGCAACCCGATAAACCATTTTCTAAAAGTCTAACCTCACTCAAGAAGAAACAATAAATGATCAAAATCATATAACACAAAAAGTCAGCCAAACATCAATAATAATAATCTCTTTTTTCAATGGATACAAGCACAAAATTTATTTAGCATCGAAATTAGTGAATGATTAAAAGTACATTTGGATAAAATTCAATGATTGTTCAATAATCATTAATAATAAGTGACAACTCATTTAATAATAACAATAATAATAATAATAATAGTAACAATAACAGATAAATGATTATTTCCTAGTATTTAATAATAACATACCGAGAGAACAAAAAAAACTCTTCATCATATTTAATTGTTACCATCGATTACCTACTAAAACACGGAGATTATAATAATATACGTATGTTGTAATAATTCAAGTCTCTCTCTTTTTTTATATTAAAAAAAGACGACCTTGATCAAACGAAGAAGTGACAATATATTGAAACTAGCACACACAAAATTCATATCATCATATGCAATAAATGGTAAATTTTTGGTATCGTCAAAACCGGAGAAAACAAGTTCCGCACCATCAAACTAGTATTAAATATACGTTATACAGTTTTACTTTTTTTTACATCAATAACTAACTAACCAACTGTATTATTTTATCTATTTTCCATTTTTTTCTCTTCCTTGTAATAATAATTATATAAACTTAATCTGTAATAAGTTAGAAAGTTAATATTCATATTCATAATAATAATAATTCTATGTAATATTTTTGTTTTAAATCCATGTGTATGTAAATAGCAATTTTCTTTGTCTTAAGGTTAAATTCACTTTACAATTTTTATCAAGGCAAAGTCATTCTCATTAATAATATTCGTCTTGCTCATTTGTTTTTTTAGTGGTAGTTTTTTTCTTCTATATACCCAGTCATTTCTAATCTATTCCAATACATTTGTTTTCATATCATAAAATACCATACAATTGAATAACAATCCATCTTCATTTTTTTCAGTTAGTCAGACAATTTCCTCACAAAAACACTCATACCAATCATTATCATATATTTACGTATAAATATCTAGACACGACACATTCCCAAAAATGTGGACCCAAATTACGATTCTAATTAATTTACTTTGGTTTAACTCTTCTTGATTAGGCACGTTGATGGACTTTTTTTCCATCTTATGTATATAGTCCAAGTTACCTTATATAGTAGTAAAAAGGTGCTTTTTTCTACCAGATACATTTTTGTTTAAAAGTATAAGATCTTTTTCTGGACAAAGGACAGCTTTTTAAAACAAATCCACTGGCTGGATTATTTTAATGGCTGTTTTAGTATAATAATAATAATAATAATTACGGAAATACTGCATCTTTAACCTTACAGCTCAAAATAGAGTTTGTCTAAACCTATGTACTATGTAACTACGTGATATATATAACATGATGATGAACACGAAGCTTATTACAGAAAAAAATACGAAAAAAAAGAAACTTCTGTCCCTGTTAGAATCGGACTTTTTTGATTGTTGCTTAATGATAAATCTTTTGTGTCGTGTTTTGATTTTTTGATTGTACCGCAGAATTAAATGTAAACTATCATTTTGTTTTGACAGCTATTGCAACAATTTACTTGAATTTGATTGTTCATTCAATGACTAAGAAATATTATAATAACGTGACTCAAAATTAAACTATCGGCAAGGGCTCTCTATTCTAAATACGTAATATGAAGCTTAAATTCATAATAAAAATTAATTAAAGTTAAGGTACGTAATTTTCGGTTATTTCCGATTTTTTAACCAAACCCTGACCTTTCATCAACATCAACATCAACAACAAAAACTGACTCAAAATATGAACACTTAAAACTGAAACCATCTATTCCTAAATCATTCTCATATGTATCATGGACGACGACGACGAAGATATTTTAAAGTCTTAAAGGCATTACCCATTAAAATTGCACACAGAAATATAATAAATTTACAAGGTCCAACTATTTAGAAATAAAATTATCTTAAATATAATAACCAGCACGAAAAACGATTGTTTTAATAATCTAAAAATAATACTAAATTCTAAAATCTACGCAGATTTGATTTCAACTAGATCATATTAAAGCCTGATACTACCAGTTTTAAATTGGTAATCGCTACAGGTTAGTATTACGGATGACTACATAACTCAACTCAATAATTTTTGGTCTCTGTGCTTCTTTTTTAATGACACTAGTTCAGTTCCTGCTTCTTATCGTCATACCCATTTCCACATTCCCATCAAAAACACAAGGTACTTTATCACACTGGACTAAAACAAACAACCCTTTCCGTTGGTAAACATAATAATAAGAATAATAATATTATAGAGGATGTACCTCTCATTTAGTTTTTTTTAAACTACAGACACCAAAAAAAAGCATAAACTAATAATAAGAAAATCCATTTAAACAATCGGTCTCTTCTTAACAACAATAATCTGTATAAGGGCCACCAGCATTAATCTATTGTAGAATTTTTTTCAAGTTTACAGTTTCTGCGTTCGTTAAAGTCATAATAGTTTCGAATATTCTTTGGTCCGTAGACAGACGCTTTTTTTTAAATTAAACGATGACACGACGGGCTGGACTGAAGTCTAAATTCATTCGAATAGAATAGCCATTTTAATTGAAGATGGATCCTACTATTTGAACTCCGAGGCTGCACCGATGCCACTGATGAGATTGACCAGAGTACTTGCAGCTGAACTACTATTTGGACTTGTGGAGTTGCTGTTAGTCGTTGTGGGACACTTGGGCTTTCCATGCTTGACCCGTACATGGGCATTAAGGTTATCACTACGAGTGTAAACACAGGGGCAGTAAGGGCAAGAGTAGGTTCCAGGCCTGTATATATATTATTAAAAACTCGCATAAATCTCACTGACTTTTTTTTACAACAAATTATGTATATGTATATGGAGCTATAATGCACCTGATGCTGCAACACTTACATATGCACAAATCGGTGCTTTCTTCCTCTAACCAGTTTGCCGCAAAGTTTGCATCTCTTTAGATGAGGACTAAAAGAAAAATCGCAGTAAAAACATTAGAATTCATAACCTTTTTGGATGAAAAGTAGAGAGTAATTTTGTCAAATATATTATGTGTACGGTATGTACCTTCCTTTAACTTTTTCGAATATCGAGCCGTAGATACGTCCTGGAAAACAAACAAGATATAAACCAAGATAAGTCTACTTGGTTCCCTTAACTGAAGATATTTTCTTTCCTCTTTGAATGATTTTGTAGAAAAAAAGGACGAAAAGAAGAACATAATGTGACATGTTTTAACCCTCTAATAAAAACAACTATTTAAAACATTGATGCATACCCCATAGACTTGACCTGACCTTTCCAACGACACTCTTCTATTAATGCTCCAAACTAATTTAAATGCAGAGCAAAAGCGAAAGAAATAGAATGAAATGAATTAGATGAACACCCTGTAATAATATTATGATTAAATGTTTTGAATCAAGAACACAGATTAATTCAGAGATGCATCAAAATAGGATGCTCTTTACTCTAATATCATAACGCGTTTTAGACATGACTATTGACTATTAATGTAAACTAGAAACTCTCTTTACATTTCGAAGGAATCTCAAGCACCGGAAGTATATGGTTTCGAAATTTCAATTAGAATATATATTTACTAACAGAGATTTTACTATCAAACTACAGAATCAATTTCCTATTAAATATATTTATCTCATTTCCTTCTGGAAGACATATCCGGAGTATCGATTTTATGATAGACTTTTAAATGGTTCTTCAAAGTCGACTCTCGAACATACTCATGGCAGCACAAATAGCAAACGAACTTGAATTGACCACCCCCACTGCTACTATTATTAGTAGTAGCAGCAGAAGAAGAGCCTCTGACACCCTGTGCATTATTATTATTATTGTTAGTAGTTTTCTTAATATACCTAGGACTAGGAGCACTACTACAAGATGCACTACTACAAATAGTAAATCTAGGAGAATGATGATGAATAATATGACTGCTAGTGTGATAATGGCCGTGAGATTTCTGATTAGGAGGTCGGAGACTGAGCTGAACAGGACGACGAGATGGACCTGCCGCATTATCATCGTCATCATCAGCGTCATCTTCTTCTTCTGCAGAATCACCGCCACGGGCCACCGAAGAAGTTGATACGGACTGTTGTAAACAGCGTTTACAATTTAACGGCTTGGGATTTTCATTTTCAAGGGCCCTGTGACCTTTAGTAATAACTTCTGTTTGGTTAATGTGAACAATGGGATTTAATTTAATCTTATTATGTTTCATCAGCCTCAGTCTTTCCCGACGACTCCTCAGACCCAGACTAGCATTCCGAGAAGAACAATTTCTGGCCTTATCGCTCATTATCGATTGCAACTCTGACTTTTGCCGAGGAACTGCAACTGCAACCAAGTAAACATTTCCATATCACCGTCTCAAAATGACTTTTTTATTTTTCTTCTTCCCCTAAACTTCAAAAAAAAGTTAGCCTTTTTGAATCCTATTATATGCAACAAGTAAGGATTGTAAGGGGATCTATGCATTTCTAAGGACCATCTAATAAGAAAGCGGAACCTATTAACTCTTGAAATATCCTATAGTATTTATGATGATATGTATGATGATTAAGCATTCCCAGCACCAAGACAATTCACTAAAATGGCTGTAAATCAACTAACTCCGAATTTAAATATATTAAAGCACTAGGAAGTTATACCTAAAACACAATCAGCGCCTGTAAACCCCTTTCAACTTTATTACACATTCGCTAGCTCAATCGACGAACCACAAGAACAGCACAGATATATTATGGTATTTTTGGAAACCCTGTGAAGCCTCAGCATATTTCTCGCTTCAAATGCAAAATGAACCTAGCATATGAAAACATGACCTAAATAATTAACCATATAAAAGTATCGAGAATCGCTACTTGATAATATTATAACTAGAAAGAAATATTATATGTAGTAACAAACTCACAAACACTAGATATAAAACAATGACGAAACAATAAACAATAATTGAAGTCTAGAATGAAGAAACAAAAAAGAATGCGTTAAGTAACTGTGTCACTGGATTAAGAACACAAATCTATGTAATAATATAGGTATATATATATATAGGATATGAATCAATGTCAATGAGTTAAAATTTGGAAAGGTAAAAAAAACAGGTGAAAGTACGAATCTGAGTAATAATAAAAAACACAACTTACCGTCAGTTATTTCCAAGCCATCAGCAGTAGACATTGACATTCCTTTGTGGTCCGAGTCGCCAAGTTCACCTCGATCTTCATCACTTGATTTTTCCTATGGATTATAACAATTGATTACACAATTAGCAAAACTATTTGTTTTAAAATCATATTTAAAGACTCGATTCTATATTTTAATTCTCACCAAAAGTGAGGCAGCGTGGGGATAGTATCCAATGCTGTACCGACTGTCATCCATTCCATCCAACTGGTCATCATCATCATCTTCGTCATCATCATCGTCTTCAACTTTAACGTTTACATTCATGTTCGGTTCTGCCAATTCGTAATCCTGATCATCGTCTTCCTTACTCGAGTCCATAACCGGCATCAAAAACGAACTAGGATCAATGGAAGAGCTGGACTCACACGCAACCATTGGACTAGGCTGAGAAGACGCTCTACCCGACTTTTTACCAATGGCGATCCTGTTTTCAAAATTTTAAAAAATTCACAAATTTCTCTCATGAAATAATTTGTAATAATAGATCAAATTCAAATCTATCAATAATTACAAAGCTGGAGGCGACGGGCGACTTGCTGAAGATGATCCGACCGAAACCACATCCAAATTCCTTCCGTCCAGTTTCGATGACATATCCTGATAAAACCAAAATTCATGTGTAAAGTTAATACATTATTTCGATTCCAGACTTAATAATCAATAGAGAGATAGCCAACCTGATGATTAGTGTTGATTCCCAAGGGTCCCATCATATCCTCATTGCTACTGGTCGATACCCGTCTCCTCTTTCTGGACAAAACACCATCACTCGAGTCCACATTGTTTGATGAAACGACATGTTGTGAATGTGAGTTTCTAAATGTAGTTGTCTCCTTTGAACTGGAAGCACTTTCACCGCTACCATCACTCCCTTCGGTCAAGCCACGAATTTTCAAGGCTTCAGCAGTTTTAAGAAACTCTGACAGAGACGACTGAGACACGTTCACTTCACCCTTGTACATGAAATTAAGAAGTGCCTTCATCTCTAAGCACTTTATGTCCCTAGAAATAGCAAAAAAAATTACAAACATTAGTTTAAAAAGTTTCCTTATAACTTCAGATAGGCAGAGCCAGGATAATTTTAGCCCAATATTAGCACCCACGGGTCAACCCCGCTATCGATTTTGCCCATCTTCGAACTTAGTTTTTCTTTTGACCCAATACAAATGTGTACCGAATTTCAAGTTTATCGAGAAGGTTTGAAGATAGTTATCGTGCGGACGGACAAACAGACTTTTAGTGATCACATTAGCCCTGGCTCGAGCTAAAATATGTACTTTAAATAGAAAATAGCTGTTGGAATACCGTACTTCATAAAAATTATAGGATGAGGGTGTGTGTTCTTGACAAGAAGGGTCTCAAAGAAGGGACTGCAGGCAGACAAGACAGTCTGGTGTGCTTTAAAACTCTGTCCGTCACATGCCAATGTCACATCTGTTAGCGACTCTTGCTGCAGCAGACGTTCCAAAACTTCTGTTAAATTACTCCCATGATTGTTCCATCGCAGGCAGAAATGCTGGTCGCTCATTCCTCCCATCTTGTAAACCGTTTTTAATCTTTGGTCAATTTTAGTTTTTCTGTAATGAATAAAAAAAAATGGAACCGTTAGTACATTATTTTTAATTTTGAAACTAATTCTCAACCTAAATTTTTCCTTGACATCGTTATAACTTAATGTGCAATTGCTCTGGTTCTGAGTAATGAAAAGATGATATGGACGCATCACATTGCAAAAATGCAAACGCAACAGGTAAGTTGCGGCTATCAAACATATGGATGCTAAAGCAATAAATATATAGCTATAAGAAGAAGAGAAAGACAATAATAATATGACATTTCTAATGTTCGGGAAAATTGCACAAACCACATAAATACCGAATTTAAAATCGGAAAGCAAACGCAGTCAAGTAAATTATCAAAATCTATAAGTTTAAAAAATGGTCATGTTTCTAGTCTTAAAAACAGTTAGTTAAACTAGGTATGCAAACTTATCATAGAACATAAACCTCTGACTAAATCCTGAAATCTAGAGCCCAAGCTGCCAACAAGACAATACTAATGAATGAGTCCTTGGTAAAACCTTGACAGTCAAGATGAGGTAATTAACAGAATAGAGTATAAGGATAAGTAGCTATTTCTAATCAGCAAACACACATTAAAATCTCTCTTGAACTGCAATACCTTAACTCACTTAACTCCAAATCCTATCTATGTATGTATATGTCTTAACCCTTGAAGTTTTGTAAGACTAATAATAAGGAGAATATTATTAAGAATAGTAGTAGAGGAATTGCTTTTATATTTCAATCACTGTAATCTACAGAATTTTTTTCTCCAAAACTTGAGACTAGAAGGGCTTCTTCTGCAAAACTTGTTTGACTTCGCCTTGCCCCTTTGTATTATTATTACCAGTAGACAGACACTTCTGTTCGTGACTGAACCGAAAAACTAGGGAGTTATGAAAATGAAAGAGTAGTAGTACATAGTAGTATTAGATGGATGACTGCAAGTTCGAAACTGTACCTAGGGGACTAAGGAAAGTGGAAGAAGGGAGCCAGCCAGTGCCCGACTTATATTATATTATTATACTGCCTGACTGCTATCATATCCGAAAAAGAAAGAAGGCCTTGGTTGCTTAGGTTCGTTGCTTAGCAGGCTACCTCCGACCACGATCGATCCGGGTAGCAGCTAGTACATGGCGAAAGAAGGGAAAGGGTGACTTCATTTAAGGCCTTTCACTCTCTCCCTAGAACAGCTTTCTCCCCTACCTTACTACTCTTAAAGCCTGCAGCCCTCCCGTCCAACCAAAAAATCAATAAAAAACACTCGTTCCATTCCAAATTCATCCTATCTGTCTACAGTCCTCTCAATCCAGTAATAATAACAAGAGCTTCTCAAATGTTTCTACAATCAATGCCCTTTACAGGCTTGGATGACGAAAGCCTTCATTTCTCTAACCATGTCTGCCACTACTACATATATACCCTCAAAAACATATCCTATTACCTCCAGGAACTCTACCCTGTTTGTTGTACATACATATCCATTTCCTTCCTATGGATTTCTTTATAAAAAAGCCCTTTTTTACCCAGACATAAGGTCAGATCTTATGCCGACTTACAAAGGTAAATGCCAGTTAATGTCAGAGTACACATACACACACAAAAATCTTCAAGGGCAAAATATTTACAAACTCACCTTCGTCTATATTCACAATGTATCTGATACGAATTTTTTAAGGGAGTGACGAAGAGGACTTCATTACTATTTATAATATGAATTGCTGAACACAGACGATGACGAGCCGAGAGATATTTTGAGATCCTACGGAAAGGCGAACACTTGAGGAGACTTGCACGACTAAAAGCAAAATGGATGAGTTATCAAAGTAGCAGGTCAGCCGACTAGGAGCCAAATTAGGAGTCGCCAAAGAAAGATGAGATATGTAGGAATGAGTTTCAAGGGCAAAATGGATTTGCCAACAAGCAACTCTAATATAATACAATACTACTGCAACTATGCACCATGCAGAAGACTTTTATCATGTCAACGTCAACCCTTAGGAAATGTTTATCTCTTCTAATATGCCAAGGGAGACGATCTCACAGTCATGCATGTTACTTCACACAGGGATCGACCAAAAGGGGCATGCTGCATTCATACTACTACTCCTAAAATATTCGCCAGGCGCATCATTCCCTTCATCATTATCACTATCATTTCATATACTATCTATAATAATAAACGTGTACACTTTGCCATGGTCATAGCTCCTTCAAAACTTGGATGAACCTTGCTCTGCCCTACTCCCTATCGTCATTCCATTTACTTTTACAAAAATATGTATACAGCAAAATCGAGGAAACGTAGAAAAAGCAGCAATAGAAGGGGCTTTCCCCTAAAGTCATGGAAGACTGCAAGCGATTCAATATATGAAATGTTCCTTGCTGCATCTGGATGCCTGAACAATCTCGCCCTCTAATCCAATCCTCGTAGGAATTCCAGCACGAGGCAGAAAGAGACGACGAAGTCAATGCACCTTCACAAAGTCACTCTCTACTCCTAATACTAATAATCCCAAAGCCAAGTGCATACATACCTTCTTCCTCCCTGCGTTATACATTTCGATTCAGTACATTCAAAAAGGATATATAATAGAATAGAAAAACAACCGCATATTTCAGCAGAGTATTAGATCTCTCTCTGTCCAAAAATCCTTCATGCTTTGCTCATTAAAACCACAGGTAAGGCCATAAAGAGGATAGCGAAATCTGCCAGCCTTCCCTTTCCCTGCAAACTAGTAAGCCCCAGTACCAGCTACATCGTCATCATCGTCATAGTCAGCATCCTTCTTCTTCCATCCACTTCAATTCTCATAATATTACATTACATACTA
>JAQGBQ010000549.1:0-19717 GCA_034698485.1 Vertagopus arboreus | reverse complement strand
ACTATTGTATTTATATATCAACTTTTTAATCTATTATAAAATTTATTTCATTCCATTAATCAATTACTGCTTTTACAATATGAGGCCGAACTTTCATTTATGAAATAAATTTTAATTTATATTGCTTATATTGCAATTCGATACGTTTGGAAACTATTTAAAAATTTAGGAATACACCAGAAACATTATAAATGAATTACAGCTTCTTTTATATAATTCATGAATCAATTGCTGTTTACATATTTTTGTATATATATAAAATCTTTCTAATCAAATGATGTCCGTTTCTTCACTTTTGTTTTTATGCAATACCTTTTTATGAATCAATTGCTGCTTCTTTAGCAGTTTTTAAAAAAGCGTCGAGTGTTTGAAAGTTTTTGTTTGCATGTTTCTAAAATGAAATCCCTTTTTAATAAATTGTTTCCGTCAACCCAATTTTACCTACGTTTATCATTAATGAACAATTATTATTTATCAAAGCAAAGCTAATGAAATGTCAAAAGAGTACATTTGGTTGTCCTCGTTAAAATTGACAGTGCCGCAAATTATTTGTAACGAGGTGCAGTCTGAAAGTATATGGAATATCCTTTAAAAGGTTGCATGATTAGTTATTGAACCAACATCACCGAATTAAACTCAGATTTTCAAAAAATACGTCTATATGGCTTAAATAGACAAAAATAAGTCAATTAAAAATGTCAATAATGTTACACATTCTTGTTACGCATGGCTTGGCCTATGATGAGCTGTACTAGATTTTTTCTACAGATAAAGAAACAGTGTTGCAGAAATAATATCTGTGATTATCTTACACTCTTTGGGTGAACACTTTTGAGGTTGTTAGATTGAAATCGTTCATTGGACCGAACAATATTGACCATCTTGGGGTCCGACAAAAAAAATAGACGAATTTGGGACTGCATTGACTAAGCTCGTCAGATTTGAAATATTTATCTATTTTTTATTATAGTTACTTCTATTTTAACAGATTCAATGTTCAATCTTCTACGATATTATTATGAGCATATAATAATATGTGAGATGATCGTAGTTCGGCTGGTGGAAGACAAGTGTGTCTAGTTTATTAAAACAATTAGTTTACATAGGATTCATACATATACATATCCAGCCATAATCCCTAATATTCCTATTGTTTTTTTGAGGGTTTGCCATCAAACCCAATTTATTAATAATTGTAAGTGAATAATAATAATATGATGAATAATGCAGCAGGAGTAGAGATTAGTTGAGTCTGAAGCTAGATAAACAAAGAGTTGACAACTAACCCAAATAGTAGGACAAGTGACACATAACGGTCAGTAAAATTAACATAATGAGAATTCTCAACTATCACCAAAACTTAAAATACGGGGTGTGGCAGTCAAACTAAAACAAAGAAACTTACTTCACATAAAATTAAAATTGGATTGTAAATAAAAAAGAAAAATTAGTGAGATGAATTTCAAAATTAAATTCAACAATAAGATTAGTGAACAACAAGTAGTGTGGAGGTATGTATTACCAATTCTAATACGAATCATGAACGACCAAAGTGAGAGGATACAACAATAAGGTACGCTTAATAATATACTAATAATAACAATTGGAGGTGGGGAACAAAAATGAAAATAACAATTGAATTTCATAGTCAGTGATTTGTGCATTACAGAGAAAGTACGGTGTAAAATAACAAGTCTGGAGAGAAGAACAAATGGATCGTAGCAAGTTATAAAACTAGGTAAGATTATGAAGAACAATAAAAATAATAATGTGTTGGAAGTCAACAATAAGAACATATTAAACTAAAATTAATGTTAAAAATGAATTGGATTGTTGATATAGTTGCAGGAAGACGAAAATAGATTTTTAAGGGCCCCTCCCCGGGGGAAAGGTTCCTTAAGAGACACCCCCAAGTACCCTTTGCGGGGTCAAAGGTCGTGTCAAAGGTCAAGGGTGACCGTGGGTATGAAGCGTTTGCAGCGTCCTACAGCGCCTGTCCACACCGACGGTCACCTGTGATACAAAAAATACAGGTGAATAATAATGAACAAAAAAATCAATTTAAAAAAATAAAAATATTATAAACTAAATTTGCTCTATGTTACAGGATTCATCAAGTAAACTGGAGAAAGTCGAGAGCGTGAAAATAAATGTAAATAATATTATTGGAATAATTAGCTATGAGACATTAGTATTATGTATATATGATATTTCTAGGTTTTTTTTTGTTTTTGTTTTGTATATTAACTTATATTATTAGTATGAGTTCAGAATGGGGAAAAAAAATAAAATAAAATATATTGTTGTAGAAGGTATTACGGAAAGAGACTAAAATTTCGAAGATAATAATAATAATAAGTAACTGTAACTTAGCTGTAATGTTATGCTGAATTTATCCATCGGACTGCTGAGAAGGCGAGATTTAGCCAGGAACTTCTTATCTGGGTGTCGCGTAGATTAGTCCGCGTGTTTGGGTACTTCGAGAGGACATTTGAGGCCGGATAAGTGAGGTCATCTGAGTGGAATTGGAAGGAGAATGTTGTCGGTTGTGTTTCATGCGGCGTAGAATAGTCAGAGTAATCAAGACTAATAATACGAAAAGGATGGTGATGGCAATGTCCGCAGTGGTACTTATTATTTGCAGAGGGTCGTGGGTCATCGCGTGGGCCATTGGGAATAGCGGTAGGGGGATGCAGAAGGCTCTGTAGATGAGGGCAAATACGATGAGTCCGAGAATGACGATGGCGAAGGCTCCTCCATAGGATAAATATGTGATGTCCGCAGGAATGGGCGTAGAAGTGTGTACGTGGACTGCTGGTGGAAGAGGGGGCTCTGAAAAATTGGTGTGAGGGATGACCAAATTCCATTGGTGATTGATAATCTCATCGAGATTTGTAAAATCGGAGTGGTTAGCAATTGTGATGGTCTGTAGGGAGGAGAAGGCCGCAAGGACGAGGTGATGAAGGAGGGGGTCGCGTGTTAGATCTCCACAGGGAAAATTAGGCTGAATAATTTCTTCATCCATAGTCAGGTAGCAGGGGCAAGGCAGGTTAACCAAAAGAAGTCCTATTTGTTGAGGGTGTTGGAGAGGGGAAGAGCTGCCGTTGCAGGTCAGAGATAATGATGATTGATTAGTTAGAATAGCGAACTGGTTGGATGTGAATTGCATTATAAGGGGTCGCAGGTACTTTCCGCAGGTTAAATGGCAATGTTGATTAATGGAGGCGACGGTTGAATTGGAGAGAATGGCATGAAGGCAATTATGTGATGCGTGATGAGGGGAATCATACCGGGGAACACGGCATAAGGATGATGAGGAGGGGTTGCAGTATGCTTGGAGCTCAGGGGTTATTGGAATGACCTTGGAAGGAGTTGAGGCTACGTATTGAAAATTAAGGTCCAGTTGGCAGATGCGTTGATGAAACTTGAAGGGGAGTGTGGTCACACTTTGTACGATGATGGATTGTTGAATCGTGGTGATTGGGACTTTAAGTGTCACTATTAAATCGGTGGGGGTGAATAGGCATGAGGCGATGGGATATTGATAGTAGCGGTCAGGGGTTGTGATGGGGATGGATAATTCTTGACGATGGCTGGCCAGCCGGAGGGATAATTCATGGAGGTCGTAAGTGAGACGGGTTTTGTTAACGATGAATGGAGGGAGTCGGGACTGCCTGCAGTCGTCGACGGTTCGTGACCAGGTTAACTGTAGAAGTGACTGATAAAATCCAGTGGTGACGAAGTAAAGGTCATCTTTAGTATCGATAAGGTCTTCTGTGGCTGCTGCTGCTGAGCGGGCTAGGACACGTAGTTCGTGGGTAGTTGTAGATATTGTTTCATTAAGGGCTAATTCAAGGGCTTGGAAGTGGGAAGTGTACTGCTGCGTTGAGGAGAAAACATTGCGGTGTTCGGAGAGTAATTGGGCTTCGATGTCATCAGTAAAATTGGATAGAGATTGTTCTGTGGCCTCTAGTTTATCAATAGATTTTTGTTCAGCAAATCCGCAACAAAGGTGGTACCAGTCGCTGACGAAGTCCAAGGCACGTTTGTAACGACAAGATTTAAACACGTATGGGACATGAGTAAATTCTGGATGTATAGATAGGCCGAGGTCATGGATAGTTTGAATTAAGGGGCCGAAACGTGGATCTGTGAAATGATGATCATAACCACGAGTCCATTTTGAAAACTGAGGAAGGAGCATTGAGTAAATAAGGGGGACGGTATTTTCGTAGGGCACGGTATTGACGGGTTGAAGTAAAATTCCAGTGGACAGGCGAGTTAAAATTGGTTGGGGGGCATCCTTGGTAAAACTTAGAGTTGACAAAAGGAGGAGACTAAGTAGCAAGAATAAGTTCATGTTGATATTATTTTGTATATTTGGTGATTGTGCGAGGTCGTAGGTTATATGGATGATTGATAATGTCGACCGGAATTATTTGTGATGTGTGATTTGTGTTATCAGGTTGGATACTTTCTGTTGAGTGAGAAGGAATGGAATGTTCAAGGCCCAACATAGGCTGTGACAACTCGGCAGAGGCAGAAATTGGAATTGGAGAATCTATGTCAAGTTCGGGAACCTCTGGATCGTGAGAAATAGTTGGGACTGCAGTTTCTTCTCTGGGGTGGTAAGTTTTTAATTTCTCTACATGTACTGTATCATTTAGAATTTGGCCATTGGGTAACGTAGCCTGAATTTTGTAGTTAACGGGAGTGGTCTATGCAGTAACGGGATAGTGTCCATACCAATATTGAAGTAGTTTAGATGCTAATCCTTTCTTTTTGATGTATTTACGGCAGAGAACTAGGTCACCGATATTAAATTGCTTGTCCTGTCTTGTTTGGTTGTAGTAAAAGTCACTTTGGTGTTGAGAAGCTCGAATTCTATCCCATGCAAGAATTCGAGCACTATGAATGTGTGAGAGTAGGGATTCTAATGACACAAATTCAGTGGCTACTTGAGCTGCGGATTGAATAGGAAAAATAGCCTCTCAAACATAAAGTAATTCAAATGGTGAAAATCCAGTGGTGGCATGAACAGAGGTATTGATTGCAAATGTGATATGAGATAAATAGGTGTCCCAATCTTTGTGGGAAGAAGCTGAGTCAATCATGTACATGGACATACAAATATGTAAAACTGCATGCCTCCGTTCTATGACACCAATAGTCTCTGGGTGGTAGGTAGTAGACAAGAGATGGTTAATTCCCAGGGTTTGAGACAATTGCTGAAATAGATGGGAAGTAAATATGGTACCTTGGTCGCTCTGGATATTCGAAGGGACTCCATGACGACATATGATTTGTTTTACCAAGAATTTGATGATAGAGTCTGTAGTAGCTTCTCTGTTAGCTCGGGTTTCAAGATATTTTGTAAAATAGCAGGAGGCACTAATAATATAGACATTTTGATTTGAACTTCTGGGGTAAGGTCCACTGACATCGATTTGAATTCGTTCGAAGCTATGTTTAGGGACTTGAATAAGTTGCATCAATCCATTGGGTTTTGTGGTAGGGATTTTTTGTACTTGACAAGCGTGGCATGTCTTTACATATTTCATGACCTCTCTTCGTTGGTGAGGCCACCAGTATCTTGATCGAATTTTGTTGTAAGTTTTGGAGCAGCCAAGATGACCTCCAAGGGGCGAGTCATGACATTCTTGTAGGACTGATTTGACAAGGTGAGAAGGAATGGCTAGCGATAGCCTATTCTGTGACATATTTCGGTAGTAAAGGACATTCTCTGTTAGGAAAAAATGATGACGAAGTGCAGCCGTAGGATTGGTTTGTAATTTGTTGATTATTGTTGTAAGCACTGGGTCATCCGATTGGCTATTTTGAAAGTTAATTACTCCGATAGAGAGTAAAGGTAACTCATCAAAAGTATCAGTTGTTGTATCAAATTCAGAGGTTGGATTTCTGCTTAGGAAGTCAGCACAGGTATGAGTTTTGCCACTAACATGTTTAATATGATCAATGTTATAACCCATAAGCATAAGTGCCAGTCCAGCGAGTCGAGGGCTGAGTTCTTTCTTTTTATTTCTGAAAAGCCAACATAAGGCATGACAGTCGGTATAAATTGTTGTAGAGATTCCGTAAATCATGCGTCTAAATTTTTGTAAAGCCCAGCAAACCGCAGTTAGTTCAAGATGTGTGGCTGGGTAGTTTCTCTCGGCTTTGCTCAAGGTTCGAAATATGTATGCTACAGGATGTTGATTGGCGTCATAAGATTGGAATAAACTGGCTCGAAGACCCATTAGCGTTGAAGCATCCGTCTTTAATAATGCGTCTTTGGAGGGGTCAAATAGTTTAAGTATAGGCTCACAAAGCAAGAGGTCTTTTAAATCGACAAATGCACTTTGACATTCATCGGTCCAAGTTATTTTTCCTTTAATTTCAGTTAATTCTTGGATGGGATGGGCAAGTTTGCTGTATAATTGAATAAATTTTCGAAAATAGCCGATTAGGCCTAAAAACTGTTTGCATTCTTTTAGAGTTGTAGGGGGTTTGAATTTGGGGACTCCTTCAAGTTTTCGTTGATCTGGCTTGATGCCATCTGAAGAAAGGACAAATCCGAATAAATCAATCTCATGACACATGAAACTGCATTTATAAGGCTTGAGGGTAAGGCATTCGTCCATTATTCTAGTAAAAAGTGTTCTAAGCTTGAACATGTGTTCCTCAATAGTATCTGATGCAACAATAACATTGTCGAAGTAATTTGTGCAAATGACCCCTTTGAGGTCTTTAAGGGCCCGTTCAAGTAGTGATTGGAAGATAGCCGGACCATTGGTTGGCCCAATAGGTAACACGAGGAATGCAAAGGTGCCTTCTCTGCATATAAAGGCAGCCTTTTCTTGAGCTTCTAAGGACATGGGAATTTGATAGTATCCAGATGCGAAATCCAAGTCAGAAAAATATACAGCTCCTCGGAGTTGTTGGAAGATTTCATCGATGCGTGTGGAAGGCCAGGCTATTTTCTTAGTAATTTGGTTTAATTTCCGATAATCCGTTGTGAATCGTAGAGTTGTAACGTTGCCATCGTCGTCCTTTATAGGTACAAAAAAACAAGGGGAAGACCAAGGCCCTTCACAAGGTCTAATAAGTCCATCATCAAGTAATTTACTAACATGTGCCAGGATTTGATCGTGGATTTTTAGAGGATGAGGAAATTGCTGTTGTCGGACAGGCTTGTGGTCCCCTGTGTCGATTTCAAATTCTAATCTTGGAGTCTTGAATAATTTGTAGGGATCCCAGGAAAAGGCATCTTTAAATTCAATGATGAGAGCATCAAAAGCCTTACGCTCGTCAAGAGAAAGTGAGGGATTAACCTTGAGTTTAGTTACATCAACCAGACTAAGTGGCTGTTCAAGAGGCTTAGAATTAAGTGGAGGCAGAACTTGATGCTCGGAGTTAGTGGATGTAGATTGACATACGTAAAGAACCGGAACATTTACCGGGGTTACCGATTTCATGGCTTGTAGAAAGCTTGGAAGTCATGATCATGAAAATTTCTGAATAGTTCATATGGGGGGCTGGAGTAAGAGATGTCTCCAAAGGTTTGTGAATAGACGCAGCGACGAATTTTGTCTGTAGATATTTGATATTTTGAAATAAAATCATATCCAATTAGAATAGGACAAGGGGGGTGGTCCACAACAAAGCATGTGTAGTTTACTTTAGCTTTTCCAAGTTCCAAGGGACGGAGAACGAATCCACCATCAAAAATATGGTTATGACCGAAGTCGGTTAAAACGAAGAATGTATTACGGTAGATTTTGTGTCCTCAGACGAGTTCTGAAGCAATAATCGAAGCCTTAGCTCCATGGTCTAGGGTTGCGGTGAAAAGTTGGTTATGGAGTTTGATTTCGAGAGTGAGCGGACCGTTTTTAGAAGGCGAGAATTGCGACATGAGTGAAAGTTCTTGACGATGAAGAGAAGGAATTTTTGGATATGATTGCTTGTTTGGAATTGTAAATCTTGTATTCAAAGAATTATATTCTTCTGGACAGATCAATCTGCCCGATGCTGCCCGTTTCCCAGATTTGGAATGAGAGGGGGAATTTGCTGTCAGGAATTATAGTCATCTTGTCGATAATTTTGTTGTCGGCCTTGGTAGTTATTATTCCCATAATAACCACTATTATTGCCACCGCGGTGAGCATATCCCGATTGGTTTTGAGACTCGTCTCTCTGTTTGCTGTAACAATCATTAGTATAATGGCCCAATTTGCCACAATAACCACATTGTGGACGTCGACTGCCGGAGTTGGAATTAGAATTGCCACGACCGTTTCCTCGAGTGTAATTATTTTGATTCTGATTTTCAGTCTGGTTCTGGGACTGATTGTTTGGGTTTGGAGTCTCTTGTTTGGTATTATTACCAGTGGCGGAAAGTTTCTCCACGGCTTTACTAAGATTTGTAATCTGTGCTTGAAGGGTTTTAAAGTCATTCGATGAGACATAGTTGACGGCCAAGGGCTCTGGAATGATTGGTATAGTCGAGACTGGAGCTGGTGCTACTGGTATAGGAGGTTGAATTACCGGAAGGATAGGAGGAGGAACTATGGCCGCTGGGGTCACATAGTTACCTTGAAGTGTCTTCTGAAGTCCTCGCTTTTCGAAGTGGACGATGAGGGCAACAAGGTCAGTGTAGTTTGTAAGAGGACCTTTGCATTCCAAAAAGGTTCTCAGGGTCGGCTGTAATCCGTCCATCATCATATGGATTACATCCGGCTCAGGATATGTTGTGTACTCATCTCCGATTTGTGAACGTATTCGTTGAATATAAAGAGATGCTTTCTCAAATTCGGTCTGCTTTTGTTGTAGGACTACTAATATAGAGGTTGGGTCATCAGCTTCTATAGGACATTGAGTCAGGAAGTCATTCGCCATTTGACTGAAACTGACGGTGGGGTCAATTTGATCATTGTACCGTATGGTAAAGTAGTTTTGTGCAGTTGCACTGGAGAAAGCCAAGGGAAGTGAAAATTTTGCTTGAGGCTCTGTTAAGCTTTTTGAATAAGCCCAGGATTGAAATCGGTAAAGGAAAGTCCGAAGGGCCGTCTTGGATAGAAGGGAATTATATTTAGGCATTTCAATGTTAGGATGAGAAGCCATGGTTCTTGGGGGCTGTGGCCTTTGATTGGAGCCGATGGTCGGAATATTATTGTTTGATGGACGTGGTGGGGGTGGCGGTGAAAATGGCTTCGGAATTTTAAATGTCGACAATAAATCAGAATTGTTTACCTTTGTACTTTCTGGGTCACTTAGTGGTGGAGCTGTTGGCCTCGGACCATTAGGAACTGGTGCGGCTGGAGATTGAATTCTTGCAGCAGGAGGAATTGGTAGAACAATAACTGAAGACTGACTTTTTTCACTAGTAGAGTCAGCAAAATTGGCTTCGTCCTCCGAGGTATTTAAACCATAAACATGTCGAACTGTGACGGAAAAGGTACGTTGTCACTACCATTAATTGTTGATATGGAAGATGATTCATCACCAAGTCCACTAACGTTGGATATTGATATTTCAGATTTGGGTTCAAGATCGTCTCTGAATAGTTCAAATCGCCGAGTTGGAGGAACTACAGGAGGATCTACTTTTATTGGAGTGGATTTGAACAAGCGGAGCCATTTAGGCATTGTTCATACTTAATTTATTCGCAAATTAAAGTTTATATTTTTAACTAAAACCACAATAATAAATGTATATTTTATTTAACTATCAGAAGAAAAAATAGCAAATGTTAATAATGTCTGTAATGTAGAGATGTAAGTAGAATTGCACTTGCACTTGCAAAACTAGGGCAAGTTGAATGAACTTGAGATTAGATAATAATGTTATGTAGCTTAGCTAGTGAAGGTTGGCAGGAAAAGCACGCATCTCCACCAATATTATGAGCATATAATAATATGTGAGATGATCGTAGTTCGGCTGGTGGAAGACAAGTGTGTCTAGTTTATTAAGACAATTAGTTTACATAGGATTCATACATATACATATCCAGCCATAATCCCTAATAATATGTAAATCTCCCTTCTCTTTTAATAATTTTGTGAATAATAAGATAGCTTTTTTCACACGGAGTTAGCCATACTACTGAAACATATTTAATTATTGATATTACAAACGCTGAAATTAGTATTTTGGAATTAAATAACATCACTCAATGCTAATAACATAAAATGACATTTGCAGATAACTAGATTAGTTTGTTTTGACCTGTCAAGTTTTGCATCAATAGTAATGCCTAGTATTTTAAGATATTTGACTCGTTTAATTGGCTCGCCTTCTATATTTAATTCATTCTGCTGGCTGAAATGTGCTGTTTGAGATTTGTCCACGAATTTAGGGTTTAGATCGATTTTTGGTATCTCTATTGTCTGATCCTTTTGCTCTTTGAATTTTGATTGTTTTTCTTAGGGATAGTACATTCCAATTTACCTCCGTAATATTGTAGCTGTATTGTTTAATTTTTTTGATCTTGGATCAGTTTGACGCCTTGCTTTAAGTTTTTAAAATATTTAATTAGGTTCCAGGACTTACAAATTAGAAGTCCACGCATAGGGTTTCGAAATTACAGTTAGCAATGCTTTTCGCTGGTCATCAAGGAGGATCTGAAATAGTTATAATCGTTATGGTATAAACGTTTAGTTTTATAATTTTTCATAACAGCTGATTTATCTAAAAAGTATAACTTGAATGCAAAAAACCTAGTCTAATACCTTCAAACTCAACCGTTTTATTTGTTTCAACTTGGTCGGCTGTAATTCTGTGGTTTGTGTCTTCTAGCAATTTATTTATCATAAGTATAGGGTTGCAATTAGCACCCCCAAAATTACGTTGGAGCCTGCAAATATTTTGAAGAATATCTCGAGCTTCCATAAACCGTTTTAGTCCAAAAAGACACTGCGATATTTTATGCTCTGCATCGATTGACCACCAATCACGACTGAATTGACGTATCTCGAGTTTTCTGTACATGGCCAAAGCTTCAGAGTATTTTTCACTTTTTAGCAAGTTTTCTGCCTCGTTGTATTTTAAAAGAGTTGAATCGAATTGGGAAATCTTATCATCCTCATTTCGTATTATTATTGCCCGTCTGAGTGCAGAAAAAGCCTTTTCTGTTTGTCCAAGATTAAATGTAACAAACGATAACTCTTGATTCCCCCAGTCTGCGAATGTTTGCCTTAGCGTCTGTTGCAAATAATGTTCCAGAACACATTTTGCTTTTTCATACTCACCAATAGCTGTTAAACAACGGATATAACTTGTTAATATATTGTGTGTACTAACTCTATCCGCACCCAGATTAGTCAATTGCCATTGAAAGCATTCTTCGTACAGATTAGCAGCATCCTGATTGTATTCGCTACTTTCTGCTAAAAGCAGCTTTGTTGACAAAGTAGATTTGTGAAGTGACCCAAAAACCTCTGATTTCGATTTGACCACAGTTTTACAATGCTCTAAAAGTTCCGATTTTACTTCAGCATTCACTTTGTTCAAATTTCTAATATTTATCATTACAATGTAGTGGGCTGTGATAAGTGTGGTACTGTTATCTTCACGAGAAATGTCCTTTTGCTTATTATAAACCGACTGTAATCCAAATAAACTTTTGTCATCTTGGTGTTTGTTTAACTTGTACTGAGCATGAAACAATTCGCTTTCAATTCGCAATGTCAACTCGTCATTTGTACTAAGAATATTATTAAGTTTATTATTATTATTAAGTTTACTCTGAATTGCAAAGCATAAATCTATTATATGTTGGAACAGTTTAAAGTAGTTCAAACTATTTACAGTGTCTAGAAAAACGTGTTTGAAATCATTTAACAACTCGGGATATTTAGCAACATGCTCCCAAACAGATGTTATGTGAAGCATCCCCTTCTTTATATCCAGTAAGGTTGGTTCAGTTACATAATCATCACTACGCAATCTACCATTTAGTCCGACGTGATTTTCAGCAGACTTCAAAAGTATCTGTATATCTGTGATAATTTTTGTCAGGTGTGGAATTTCCAATTGATCAGCTCGTAAATTCAGCTGAATGACTTGTTGAATAAGTCGGTGAATAGAAATCACATCATCTTCTCCATTTATAAGCGAGTAATTCTTAATCAGAGGAATTGTGTCATTTAAATCGTTTTTACAAAAAATCAAAAAGTTTAGATGTATATCATCTGGTTTGAAATAAGCAATAGTGTTTAAAAGCTCAATGGCATGGTGCCCAAACTTTTCATCTTTTTGAATCTTCTCAAAGGACATTTTCCACGTGATGAGGGTCGTTTCTCTGTAATCATGGTCAATCAAACTTAACTCATGTCCAAGTAAAATTGACTTTTGGCTCTCATAGACTTCCATGTAGTTTGATATTTTATAGGATTTTCCTTTGCTGCTAGTAAGTTTCTGTTTTTTTATGTATGCTGCAGCTTGATGCAACGCAAGTGGGAAGTTACCTAGTAAAGCACACAACTTTTTCATCTCCTCAACTGGTTCGTCAATCTCAGATTTTTTTAGCAAACTCACAGCTGCTTCCTCGGACAAAATGTCGAGTTGGATAAATCTTCCTGAATGCTGTAGAACACCAACGTCTCTTGATGTAACTAAAAAGAAACAATCGCCTTTCGAAATTTTTGAAATCAGCTTCCGAACGTCCTCATAAGCTCCATCAACATTGTCAACCACTACAAGAATTCTTGCGTTTATTTGAATTTTGATTGATGATATTACAAGACAGAATAGAACATCGATTTGTTGGTTTATGTTAAGCCTGGAAGGTTTCACTAAATCGGCGAGTCTGGTTACGGAACTTTTAAGACTTTCCCTGGTTTCTCCGTTTAGCCAGATACAGCTTGCGGACTCGGTTTCTAGAATTAATTGTTTTGTTTTAATGGTGTTGTATTAATCAGGTATTGAAAAAATAAACTCCATAAAAGAATGGGTTCTACCAATGGTCACTCAGAGCTAGGATAATCCAGATTAAGGATTAATAATCCTTAATTCTTAATCATGATAAACAAAAATTAAATATTAATCCTTAATTCTTAATCCCGACATTTCAGATTAATGAGATTAATCCTCAATCCGTAATCCCAAGATCTGCTTCAATCCTTAATCCCGAGCGGGATTAAGTTTGGGATTAAAATATCCTAAAATAGACAAATTTTTACTTTAACAGTACAGGTTTTTAAAAAAAAATGATCCATTTTTACCACAATTTTGAGTTCATAAATATTAGTTTTCATTGGAATAATCATTACAATAAAAATTAATATTTATTTTAAGGTTGATTGTTTGAAATATTCAACATGTAAAACAACAGCACGTTAACAAAGGTAGAGAATAATGAATTGCTCAGTATTTCTGATTTTGAATAATGTTGTTTTCTAACTTTTAAAACAACTGAAAAAAAAATATTTAGTTGTTTTATATATATATAAATAAAATCTAAAAAAGAAAGTGTTCTAAGTTGAGGCGCTCCTAAAACTATGAAACAAGAAATTTGCCTCAAACGGCCACGACGAACAAATATTTTCAAATCCCGATTTGTTTATTATTAAAATAAACAATCTACAGTGCAGAAAATTACATAGTCCGTTCCATAGTTATTTATTTATAAGTATTTAATTTATTCAAACTTTACAAAAATAGTCAACCGATCTAACTTTCTGTCAAATTCTAGAATTGTACGATAACTTTTAAAACCCGTGAAGATTGTTCGGTAGCAAGCCCCTGCTAAAATTAGTTTCTGACTTTAACTTTCTATTTGATATATATTGAGGGCGAATAAGGCTAGACAACATGCACATATTTCTATATCATTCTATTTAAATTTTGTTTCAATCCTATAGAAAAAGACCACATAGATTTTCAGCCACCAAGGGTTAATTATTCAACCAATTTGATTTCGTTTTAGAATTTGGTTCTAGCAATCACAGTTATTTCACGAATTTTAAGGTCGAATTAATCACAATTACTCACAATTGATTGAATTGTTTGCAGACTAATCCCAAAAGCCATGGACATAGCTGAAAAACTCCAAATTATTGAATACGTCTTAAACATTTTTAATGGAATTTTAAAATATTTGTTTGTCGTGGCCGTTTGAGGTAAATTTCTTGTTTGATAGTTTTAGGAGCGCTTCAACTTAGAACCTGTTTTTTAGATTTTATTTATTTTATTGTTATAAGTGACTATAATCGTCTACAGTTTCCATTCTGCATGTGAAACACCCGAGTCAGTGTGAACAACAAAATTACCAAAACTACCTCCCAATTAGAATTAAGTGGTCGCAAGGTACAAGTATGCAGCATTTCAGTTTATTTATTTGTTTATTATTACAATGTGAAAACCTTTTCTACTGTTGTTTTTTAGAAATCCGTGGGTGTAGCCGTCTAGTCACTCAAAATAAAACAAAGTTTAAATCTAAGATTGTATTTGAAATTCAGGGTTCATGAATTAGCCGAATGCAAAATTTCAGTTTGCTAAGGTCACTATTTAAAAACCCGTAAGGGTAGCCCAGCAGGCATTCATACAAAAATTGCAAAGCTATTATTCCATTAAACACTGAACTGAACTAATTCTGCTCAAATTGTATTGATAGTAATAATTTGTACTGTAAAATTAGCATGAAATTACATTAAGTAACATGATGCTATAACGACAGCTATAGGTGTATCAGTAATATCAGTTAAATGCATTAGCCTATTATGAAATTATCAAGTGACTTGTAGCTCCCAGTTTTTGACGGAGCTGCATGAGATAAAAAACCACTATAGCTCACTTTTCATAATATTCAATAAAAAGTTCTTTCGACAATATCTAATGCACTATTTGGCTCTCCAAAAGGCATTTCAAAATTTGTCTTGTAGGGAAATATAGGTTTAAAATGACATTTTCCAAATTATCAATTCAAACGGCGCTAGACAATTTTTGTTCTCGTTCTTTTTATTCTTTATGTTTTTTTTCGATTTAATGTATCCCTTAGGCTGTAGCTTTGACTAAAGATTTTGAGGGGGGAGAGTTGAATGCATACTAAGGTGAAACCGTTACCATGGCCGACGTCCGTATCTCTTTTGCCTCAACTTAGAAAAACCTACTATTACATAGCATGCACAGTTTTGAACAAATCTTAAATCAAAAGTGCATCGAATTTATCTTTTGGTTCTAACGACAATAAATATAAATTCAGCTAAATTTAAATATCGTATCTTCCGTCTTTTTAATAACTAACGAGAGAGTTACGAGAATGGACTTGACTCGTTTTCGCACAAGTTTCAAGTCCTTCCTGCTACTAAAAACAAACGATCCTTGAGAGGTGTATAAAATTTTAAATCGCAATATTTTTCACATTCTTTGCGTTGGCTTAATGCAAACATATCCAAGGAAAGTCTACTCTAGAGTTTTAGCCAACTAACCCCTTATCTCGCCCCATCGTGCTGTGTTAAAAAAAATTTAACCTTGATAAATCGTTTAAACGATAAGCAGCCAATTTTACCTGTGATTTTCTTGGCAAAGGTCTTGACTAGTTCAGATTTACCAACTCCTCCCATTCCTACTGTTGTAACCAAAACATCCGCCTGACTTTGATAAAGTTCTTCCAATTCTTGCAACTCGTTTTCTCTCCCGACAAAATTTTTTGTGGCTGTGCCAACTTCAAACAAAATTGGCGGGTTTTCTTGACTTCTTGCTAGAGCTTGAATATTATCAAGTTTATCTGTGACAATAGCGTTAAAAAATTTTTACGTTAGATTAAATACGAAAGATAGTACTAATAAAATCATCTTTCGAACGGTGTATCTGAAAAAGTTAGACATATCGAAAGAATAAATCCAATAGTTTCTTAAACCAAATGTGCTACTCATGAATTGAGGAATATATTCTTAATAAACAAATAGTTTTTACGGCTATAGATTGCTACATGCTCGAATTATATTTGAACATGGAATACAATGTACTCTTGTCAGCCTAAGGAATTTTTTACATCTGTAATATACGTCAGAAACTTACAAAGCGATTTTCTCAAAACAGTGTAACAAATTTGCATGAACGAAATATTTTTTATAAAGTTGATATTACAGCTAACTATCAATCCAAAGTCTTAATTTATAATATATTGCATACAACAAAATATCAAAAGACAGGGCCCCCAAAACTGATTGAATTACAAAAATAAAGATTAGAGGTGGATGGGCTGGGATACCAACAACTAATGTCAACTTTAATTGCAATTACTATGCAGTTTTGCTGGTTTCCAGGTACATAAATGCAGATATTGTATAGATATTGCCGAAAAATAAGATGACCTGACTGAGATTATTATCCCTGATCTCTCTCTACCGGTCTTAAGTTACCTGGACTACCGCATCATTAATTGATTTCATGAGAAAAATCTCCAAGTTATTGATTAGTCAATGTTTACTCGATTTTAGGTAGCAAACTCCGCGCTCACATTTACTAATGCTACTATACTTCAGCATATCTCAGTCAATCAATTTCTGAAGTTAAAAGAGGTTCAATATTTTAATCCTTTCATCCAAAAACGAATCGCGCATTTTATATCAAATTTAGTAAAAATAACGGAACGAAAAACTGATAGGAAGTCATAACTATATAGAATAATTGTTTAAATACCTACTATTACCTACTTATTTGTCTGTGCATATTGTAATATTGTAAAAAAAACTGTGGTTTTACATTTTTTAAGGTTTTGACAAGGAATTATTTCTAGCTTTTTACTTCAAAACGTACGAAAAGGACATGGGACCAAGAAGGTTGAATTTAGGTTTCGACAGATTTTTCCAATTTTTTTATATGTTGTGCACATTGAAATGATGATCATTTTTTAGTATTGCGCCGACCTTCTAACTTGACCCTATTCACCGTTAGAAGGGTCAAAAGGTCCCCAAAACACGTACATATAATATACCAAAAATTGGTTTTGAATTATTTTGTGGACCGGTGGCGGCATCTACGGAAGCTAAGGAACTAAAAAAAACTTTTTTTCGTTGTTTTTTGACCTAGCGCTTTTCCCTGAGGTCACAGAGGTCAAGTATGTAGGTTTTTATTTCTCAGTGAAAAATATCCGATTTTTTGGTATATCACATATGCGGGTTAGAGCAAAAAATATACTTTTTTTGGGGACCTTTTGACAGTTTTAGAGGTCACTGGAGTTAAGTTACAGGGTCGGCGCAATACTAAAAAATGATCATAATATCAATATGCACAACATATAAAAAAATTGAAAAAATCTGTCGAAACCTAAATTGCACCTACTTGGTGCCATGTCCTTTACAGCGAAGGTATTGGTTTGAAAGTTATAAAAATATGTTTAAAGTGGAGAGACCGCTAAAGACAATCCGAAGCTTAAGTATTTCATGTTCTTGATATTAAACATTTACGTTTCATGTCCTTAAGGCATACTAAATGTTCTAAGGATCTTAATCAATAACGAAATACTTATTTTCAATTCAATAGTACCTGCAACTAATCGAAATCCGTTTGTTTCCAAAACTTGACGAAGTACATCGAGAGTCGCTTTGTTCCCATTAACTGATGACCATTTACTTAAAATTCGTGAGAATAATACGTATGATTCGATATTACCATTATTAACTTGTCGTTCTAACTGAACACAGTCATCAGCCGGGAGGTTCAATCCATCGAACAACATTCTCCAGTTTAAAATAAGTTCTCTATCGGTTAGTAAAATATTCGCTATTTTGTTTAAAACGGAATTGTCCATAGTTATTTTTATTTGAAACTTCGACCTCCAATTTATAGGAAAATTAATAATTTTAGTCTGGAGTGTATTTTTGAACCACAATATGGTTGAAAAATACATTGCAAATGTACTATTTTTATTGCTGTACTCTTTTTATTCTGTGGAGATATCTTATCTTCGTGAGGACGTCATTTACTGGAAGTTTGAAGTATTATTGTGGTTTGATTGGTATGAGACCCTTTTCTCAAAGGCAGTAAGGGGTAGACCTCGTTTTTTTTGTTTGGACCAAAACTATTTTCCCTCGATTCAGATCCTTATTTTAAGGTCCCGAGAAAAAATATTTTTTTAAAAAAAGTTCACGTGACCCGAGTTATGACCTTTTTTAGGTTTTTCGTTTCCCACGAATAACTTTGTTATTTTTCATCGGATTTTGACCAAATTTTTTATGGAGCCTTGTTTTGTCATTAAACACATAGGTTTAGGCCTAAAATTAAAATTTTGTAAAATCTAAATTTTCGAGAGAAAAAATTTGTTTAAATTCAGAAAATTTGAATTTTTGACCTAAACCTATGTATTTAATGACAAAACAAGGCACCATAAAAATGTTGGTCAAAATCCGATGAAAAATAACGAAGTTATTTGTGGGAAACGAAAAACGTTTTTTTTAAAACTTCGGTTTCTTTTCGAAAATCGAAATTTCGAGAAAAAACCTATGTTTGTATTGATAAAAGAAGGCTTCATGCAAAATTTGGTGAAAATCGGATGAAAGATAAGAGAATGATTCATGGGAAACAAAAAACCTAAAAAAGGTCATAACTCGGGTCACGTGAACTTTTTTTAAAAAAATATTTTTTCCCCGGACCTTAAAATAAGGTCCTGAATCGAGGGAAAATAGTTGTGGTCCAAACAAAAAATACGAGGTATACCCCTTACTGCCAATAAAAAAAGGGTCTATATATTCTTGAATCAAATACATATCTATTTCAAACTTACTTTTATCAGCATCCTGATTTATAATTTAATTTAAAGTTATCAAAATATGGAATATGCGATGTAATTTCAAATCAATCCAACATTATCAAAAGATAAATTATGTTGACAATCCATTTCAACATCAGGAAGATTGGAGATCATAAATAAATTTTTGCATAACTTATTTGCATTCATTGATTAGATTAAATATCGTGGATAAGTTCCAAACTAGTTGGTGAATATCTCAGCCAATCATTATTTTTTGCCCACGAAATTTATTAGAAATTTGCGTGATAATTTTTTTGACATCCTAGTATTTATACAAAGAATGCGGTCACGTATTTGTTTTTAGCTTAATTTAGTATCGTAAATGTTTAAAGCAGATATTTTTAATACATTGGCGAATAAGAATAACTAGGTTGTCGAAGTTTACAACCAAAAATAAAATTAACAGAAGAAAAGTGTAAAAAGTGTAATGCTAAGACAAAGTAATATGAAAAAACGGATGTGCCATAGCATAATTTTAAAAAGATGAAATAGTGAAAACGTTTAAATCATCTGAAAGTAATATCTTCAAATATAATTGTACTGTAAGGTTTTTAATAAAATTGTTTCTTCACATGTGTGCTACGCCACTGATAACTTGCGCCCTTGATAACTTCAAAAAGCGCAGGTATGCGCAGCTAATTTTTTTATAGAATTTTTTCTAATTTTTTACTTGATTTTTTGGATATAACACTTTAGCCGGGTAAGGTCGTGTAAAATTTCAATGTTATTCAAATGGGCAACTGAATGTCCGCCTGAAGAGGGTATTCCGACCATAGTGCTACGCCCATTTATGCATATAAAAAATCCAGTTACATTTAATAATTTAATGTTTACCTTCTTACGTCGAGGTATTTTAAACGTGTTAATATTGATGGATCATAGCCTGTCGTTTTTTTGCTAGGAAAAGACGATGGCTTAGGAGGGAATTGTGCGAGGTGTTTTGATTTTACATTGAATTGTTTTCAA
>JAQGBQ010000548.1:0-19723 GCA_034698485.1 Vertagopus arboreus | reverse complement strand
TAAAATGCCGGATTCAGAGAATGTTGTCACAATTGATTTCATACTGGGTGAAATGTGGACATAGAAAAATTGAAAGTGCATCAGAGTGTTCAATTTTTCTTCCACTCTAAAACATTTGTGTTTGGGAAATGCCATTTTGAATTCATTAGTGCGTTGCATTTCATTTGCTACAAGTGAATTATCCCAAACTGCCATTTTGGAGTTATCAGCGTCAATATAAAACGACGCTATGTTCTTATAATGAACGAATTTATTAACAATTTGAATCGTTTGATTCATAACGTTTTTTAGCCCATGTCTAGTGAAATCCTTCTCGACGGAATTCACACCGTCTTCAAAAGGATTATACAAGAGGATTTTGTAGCCTGCATGAACCACTTCAGTTAGGTTTGCAAGAGGAATGATTTTTGTAGGTGAAATGAGATTAGCTGTGATAAAAGTTTCGAAATACATGACACAGGTGAGAAAAACGGTGAGAAAGAGGAAATTAAGGAACACAATTTTTTCTTTGCTCGACCATTGTCTCATCAAAAGGGCAAAAGCGTGAAAAACATTTGTTAAGAATTTAATGAAAGAAAATCCTTGCTGAAAGGAAATGAGAAGAGCAGATGCAAAAATCGTGCCACCGAGTAATAGCCAAACGGGCATTTCAAAAGGAGAAAACCAAACAGCTAAGCTAATAGTTTCAGATCTTTTGGTTGGGTCGCAGTAGATTATTCTTTCACTACCTTCTTCAAGAGGAAAAAGTGACTTCTGATCGTAGTAATCACAAATGTTTCCACAATATGTATTTGGCCTGATGGCCCCATTATGTGGCCAGTATTGAATTGTTACATTCGTTAATGAAGCAATAGATTCGATAACTGCAATGTCATTATTGCAATAGCAATAATAGATGAAATTTCCTGATCTATTTCTGCTCCAAGGGCTGGATGGACAGTCGGGCTGTGAGGGTATGGAAAAATAATATTTGTAAGGGATTTGAATATCCGTCCAAAGTTGGCTGCCAAGGGAATGTATGTATGGTAACGGGAAATCCAGAATTGCTTGAAACTTTTTTGGTTGATGCTACAACTTATCCAAACATCATGGTGAAAATATTAGTGCCCCTAATTTACATTAACCATGCGAAAAAAATTCGCAAAGTTGGAAAATCGCGCAAATTCGCATTTTTAAACGCTCGCCAAAAATTTTGGTCCAATTTTCAAAAATTTAGCAATTTTGTAATCACAAAGAGTTGTTCTTTCAAATAAAATTAAAATACCGACAATTTAAATTTTCGGTAGTCCGATCTCTATTAGGAGATAGTCCATACGAACTCCCTCACTCACTAGCAACCTAGGTAACCTATATTGATATAATAAAAGATTCTATATTGAAAACATCTTATGAAACACAATTCCAATACACTTACAACAAAAAAGCCCCCAGAAATAAGTAAATCCATTATTTCCTTGCAATGCCTAAGTGTGAATTAAGAACAAGGGAATGTAAAACACAGCACTATACACAGTCGTAGCTTACAAGATTAAGGGAATACATTAAATGTAAATATTTAGACATGACATTTGGACTTTAAATAAATGGATAATCAGAAAGATATTATAGTATTATGAGGTTGCCACAGATTTTAAATGTGCTTTATTTATTTATTGTGAGATTATCTTCAAAGTCTTCAAAATATAATATAAAATAAGTAAGTCTTCAAAATCAAGACAACACCGCGTAAAAATTTGAAGATCTCGTAACAAGTTGTTTGTTAAGAAGAAGTCGGTAAATTTACACACATTAAGGCACCTTTTCAGACCAACAAGAGAAAAAATAAAAGCAAAAACTTTTTCACTGTATCATATAGTAATTTTTGGGTAATTATGTCTAATTTTTTTTTAACAAAACGTGAAAGTATGTTTCTAAAATGATCATCTCAAAATGGTTAATTCAAATAGTTGATTCATTAATTCATTGTTGACCATTTTATCATTTCATCATAATCTTTTTGAAGGGAAAGATCTAATGTTGGACCTGCATACTCAGTTTTGTTCATTTTTAAGCATCTTTGGATACATATATTCTCATTTCTGTAACCCCGATTACACGGAGATTTCGATCCTTTCAAAATATGTTGACAGCGGCCTGTGTCGTTGAAATAGTGGTAGCCACTTGCTTCTGCTTGTTTTTCACAGTTTTGTTTTCCCACACAAGGAGCTGAAACAATATCAAATCATATCATCATCCGGGCTATTTGTAAACTGACCGTGATTTTGTGAAATTATAACGATGTATTTTTCAAGTATCGTTTAGAAAAATAACACTAAATTCACACACAGTTAGTGACGACTCCATTTAATGGCTTTAACAGGTTATTAGCTTGAAGTATTCGTTAAAACTCGTTTGTTTAGGTTTAAAATATTGTAATCCTTCTAATTAGGTACGGTAGATACCATCCAGTGGTTTAATAAAAAAAATCATAAAAACGAATGTCCACATACTTTATGGATTACTTATTAATCAAATGTCTAAGAGGTTAGAATTCCGTTTTTCTAATGTTTTGGTATTTTGTGTAAGGTATTTTACATGCCGTATTTTATGTACATTAAAGGTAATGTAATTACATTTAATGTTTAAATATATAGCATCACAGTGACTTTTCAATTAATAAATAACAAAGATGTATGTGGATGTTTTAAATTTTAAAGTAGAAACTATCGTACTCCTTCTGCAGAAATTGTCGGATCTCTTCCCGCCGCCGTATTTAAACCTGGGTATGAACTGCATCATGGCTTTTCATAAATAATTGGTAATTAAATAATTTGAAAATATTTTAATTGGAAATTTGTGAAATTGTTGTCTTTTAACTGTTAGCTATTGAAATTCAATCGATAATTTAAGTATAATTGTGTTGAAATGTATATTCTACATAAATTTATTTGTGATTTTTTTGACCCATATGGTTGTATACCTTTGGAATAGGAAGTAGGGTTTTGTTTTTAATTGAATCCCGAAAACTATGTCATTGGGCGAAATGGCGGAGGTAATTGGCTTAATTTTCGAAATTATTTTTATAAATATTATGGGTTTTTTGATAATTTAAATTATTTTCTCCATAAAATAGTATTCCCTTAAATTATAAAATTATTTGTTATTGATATTTCTAAGATTGATTTAGAATATTGTTATATTTAATTAATTGTAATTGGAAATAGTTCTAAATTTTTTTTAGCAAAGAGTGACCCCTGGGTCTTTGAGTCCATGGCGCACATTGTTTGCAGCCGTATTTGATGATTATGACTATCGCTGATAACCTCCAAAGTTTATCTATATACAGTGACACTATTACTAATTAAGTGCTATCTTTTTATACCTCTATAATTGTAATTGGTATTATATGCAGTCTGTACTGCAATGGGCAAGTACAAAAATAAGTACAAATTGTTTCAATAAATACACAATGCCAAAACCAATCTAAAATTGTCCATTGTAGAAAATACGATTGTTTAATCAAATATATATGGCTTACATTCTGATGACAACAATTCGACCATAGTTGTGTGGTTCGCCATTCGGATAGGATAAAAAAATAAAGAAAAATTAGTAAATTGCTTTTAAATATAAATAAACGTTAATCAATAAATTAGTAAAAATTGGAGGCCTGTTTAAAAACCTACAGTGTAGAACTTTTCATAGCGGAGCCAGTTGTTAATTAGTATCAGATGGCCATTAATGCAGGTTGCCGCATAGGTCATAGACTCATTTAAACTGAATGCTTTTTAAAATTCAACTTTTTATTTAATATTCTAAAATAGAAAGGTACCTATGAAAAATTATGAAGATTTCTACTGTAATTTTTAAAAAACCGTGGAGTAGCCTATTTGGGCCTCTCTGACATTTTGAAATCATAACGACTGACATGCAAAATTTCACGTTTTGCTGCCATTATTTTTATTTTTATAAATGTAATTTATAATAGAAATCCATAGAAACACCCTACTAGCCCCCACGGGTAAACCCCTAAACGCGAAAGATTAATCAGACAGGGTTCCTCACTTTTTGGGCATCTCCATTTCGAAGCTAAAAATTTGGAAACCATGACGGACATACCCGAATAGTTTTCTTGTGTATTTCTGTTTTCAGTTTTTAGATTTTTTTATAGGAGTCGAAGGTAAAGCCTAAGGACAAAAACGGACCAAAAAAAATTTTGCGACTGGTGTTTGGGGTTTATTCTATATTTTTACACAACTGAATTTGAAATACGGAATAATAGTTGGTAACCAGTTTTGACACTTATTCCCAATTTAAAAAATCTAAAAATGCAAATCAAATTGACAACCATTCGGGTATGCCGATGATATTGTTTCGAATAAATTTTTCCCTTTGAAATGTAAGTGTCCAGAAATTAAGGAAACCTGTATAATTATTTGTTTACGTCAGTGTAACTAATGTAATTTACTACTAATTTAAACGAAATAGTTGTAAAAATAACTAAATTCCAAAAAATGTCGAGCCCATTTAATTAAAGGTAATATTGAATACTAATCTGGTAATCAATTACAATATGCAATATTGAAAATATGAAATGACAGTTTGCATCAAGAAATAGTTCCTTGTATCCCTGTATCTCTGAAAAATGTTAGTTTATGTAAAAAAAATTAAAAGTAATAACACAAAATCGAAATAAAAAAGTTTTCAATTTGCACATTTTGTACATGGTATGTTCTTACATGATGTGGTCATATGGACATCTGACCGGATAAATTTATTGCCCATATGCATTTTATGACTTAATTGCTGGATAGTTTGGGTTAATTAAGGTTAAAATTTTCCAAAGTAGTCGCTTATGATTTTAGAATATCAAACTAAAAGTCAGATTTTTTTAAACATTTGCTTTAAATGAGTCTATGGCCTATGGGACAACGGTTAAATGCTATAATGGCTCGGGCTATGTTGAGTTCTGCACTGTAGGTTTTGTAACTAATTCTTGTTTACTTATGTAAATAAACAAAAAAAAATCCAGACAAATAAGTGTTACCCTTTTTTGCTTTGTCTTGATCTTGACGTTCTGAAACACGCGGTATACATTTGAACCGTTTGTCACAATAGTTTTCCCTACAACAGTCTGTATCATAATAACAATCAGTCCGTGAACACTGACCAGTACCGATATACTTGTAATCAATGCGTGGTTTAGAGTTTGATCGATGTACGCATGTCCCTGTCCCATTCTCGTAATCTTTTCTATCTCGTGTTTCGCAGTACTTTACAAGCTTAAATCCATGTATTGTTGGATCGCAACATTTGTTGGGCCACACATCCTTTATATCAAAGCAACGGCCGCCAACTGGTGTACAAACCTGTGAAATTTAAAACCTGCTAGTTTTTAACGCTTTATTTTAAATTTAATGAGCATCAAGCGGTTTGTTTTACCGTTGGAGGTTTATGTGTTGCAGAAACCTATAAAAAAAAAAAAAAATACCGAAATCAAATATTTTGCATATCCAAATAATCGAGAAACACGATTTAAGAAACAGCCTGTCGAAATCTAATTTTCAGCAATTTCCACTGCCTCTAGATATAAACAGTAACTAGCTTAATTATATCTAATAAATACCTTAAGAATATGTTCATCTTCATTTCTTACAATAGAACAATATGTGCAAACGTTTATTTAACACGAAATTATATGTATCATAAACTACGTGTTCCATTTTATTATGTAAATCAAAATGAACAAGTACTTAGTTTACCCTGGATTGTTTAACAGGTTTTTGTTTCAACACAGACCTGACTTTTGCGGTGTCCGAGAATATCAGAATTAAAATGTGGATAAACTAACTTGTTTGCCGCTGCCACTCTTAATGCATAACGGATAATAAACTCCTATTCACAATGACATTGCTTAAACCAATACAATTGTTGGTGAATGTATTCCTATCTAAACCAATTACCGTAAGTTGTGAAATATATCCTCCAGGGGAGTTTTTTCAATAGGGCGGTTAGCCCGCAGGAATGATTCAAAATCGGTTTTACAATATTTTTTTCTTCTTAAAACATACTTAATCATACTTTATTTGCATAAAAGTCATAAATATCCATGATTATTTGTTAACTGACAAAATAAAACTGAAGAATTCAGACAAACCGACTTGTTATTTTTATATTAGGATTAAAAGATCAATTAGTTAAGTTTTGCTGTACTGTTTTACGTTTTTAGTAATTAAAGTAGGGATGTATCTTGGGAGGGAGTAATAACTTGAAGTTGACATCAACCTCAAGGAGTTTGTAACTTCTTGAGGTTAAGTCTTGTTATTGGTGATATGGGAATCGAAGTTCAGGAGCCAAAGGAGGTCATCGGTCTCGGAACTTTGGACAAGAAGAATGGACAACCACTGCAAATCCCCTTGTGCTCTGAAGAAGATGCTTACTTAAACTAAAGTTAACTAAACAAAACAGATGTAAGTTGAAAGGTTTACACTTGACCATTTCCGATGACCTCAGTCCACATGAACGAGCAATCAAAAAAGTGGCAATAAACAAAGTGAAAGTCGTCAACTCAGAGAGAATTGCTAATGCCATCATCTTTCGAAATCAGTACGTAGTCATAGAGGAGCATAGAAAACAGCGATTCCTTGAAAGTAATGGTGTGAAAATGAAAATCAGTGCCGTTCGCTGTTGGAAGAACAAACCTTTTAAACAAAATGCAGAGGCGAAAGGAACAAAATCATCTAAAAAATTAACCAGTCAAAAACCACATCACTCGAAATTCAAATCCATTCTTGGAGAAACAGAGAATGAGGAGCGAGACGATAACGGTGGTGACGGTGACGAAGAAGATGACTTCTGAAACAACAGTCTCCCTACAAATAAACCACTCAAAACGATAAAAATTCTCTACTGGAATATTACTGGTTTCACAAATATTACCTCTGCCGACTCTCAATCACTAAATTATCTAAATACATGTGACATTATATTTTTTACAGAAACTTGGTTAGTGAATACACGGTTAATTAGCCTTCCTTTCTTATTAAAAAACTTTAATTCGATCGTGGCACCAGCAAAAAAATCAAAATCAACAGGAAAAGGTACATGAAAAGTATATGAGGATACGGACACCGTATGATGTAACGGAAGGGGTACTGCAAGGGCATATTTTGTCTCCCTTGTTATTTTCATTGTACATAAAATATATTAATAAGTACATATCAGCCCCGTACAAATCAACCGAGTAGATGGTGTCCATTACTTCTTGCTTGCGGATGATGATGGAATCCTTGCAGATTCCATCATCAACCTACAGTATAAGATTAATGCCTTAGAAAAATACTGTGGCAAAAGTATGTTAACTGTTAATCTTAGCAAAATAAAAGTAATTGTATTTAGAATAGGTGGCAAACTATCTCCAAAATATAAATTATACTACAAGGGCAATTTGATTGAGATTGTTAACAACTACACGTATTTACTTGTCCCTTTTAGCTCATCTGGTCTATTCTTTCGTGCATGTTAAAACTTTGTATCAAAATCAATGTCCGCTAATGGTACTGTACTTTCAATATTGTACAACCCAAAATTTCAAGCTTGAAATTATACGATTCAATTACTTCAGGTACTTTAATGTATGCTAGTCCAATGTGGGCCTTACGGTATTCAAATGATATTGAAAAAGTTCAGTTAAGTTTCCTAAAAAGAGTATTGAGACTACCATTTAATACCCCCAATTATATTGTTAGACTAGAGACTGGAAGAGCCCAATTGATATGTCAAGTATTTAATTTAGCAATTAAATTTTGGATTAGACTATTAAAAATGTCAGAGGATAGAGTCCCAAAAAAATGTTACAATGAACTGTTAAGATTAGATAAATAGTAATCAGGATAAACAGACGTATAACTGGTGCTCTCAACTTCGTAAATTAATTGACAATTGTGGTTATTCATATGTATGGAATTCGCAAACTATAGATGTAATTTTAGGAAATATGAACGAAATGGTAGAACGGTTCCGAGACATTCATAAACAACAGGATATGGCACGAGCGGATTGTTTGTCATACAATTCTTTGTTTCCATTTATCAAATGTACACCATTTAACGCTAAATATCTTAAACTTTCAGTATCAATTGATGTTACTAGAGTGATATATCAAGCGGGAACCTCTGGAGTTGGTTCAGTTAGGTTACAGGTACTAAATTTACTCTACAGAATAATAATAATAATTGCTGTACTATTTGTAGTTTAGACGAAGATGAAGACCTGTTCCATTTCCTAGTTAAAATGTAAACAACATGAGCCATGTAGAAGATACTACCTACAAAAACACGGCGTCTACTGTCATAATCAAAATAATTTCTATCAATTATTATATGTAGGAGAAAAGCAAAAGTTGCTGGATGTTTATAATTACATAGTTCGAAGTCTTAGATTACGATTTTTTATAATGAATGAGTAGCATTTAAATCATTTACTATGCGCTTTCATATGTGAATCAATACAATAAGAATTGAAAACCGAAGCGATTAGTCATGGCAAAACAGATCGACTAGTCGAATAAACCCAAAAAAGTGACCACGATTCCTCCGAATTTATTTTAAACTATTTTAAATCGACAAATCTAGCACTCTATATGCTAGGTGATTTCAACCTTCCCAAACCTGAACATATTCAACCACTTGAAGCAATTCTGACCCGTTTCCCAAGTTTGTACCAACTAATTGACAAACCAACTAGACTTAAAAACAAATTAGACCTAATAATAACTAATAGAAATAACAATATCCTTAAAAGTTATGTTGTACATCCCCATCTTTCTGACCATCAGCTAATCGGATTACATATAATCCACCAGAAAATCAAACTGGAAAGAAAAACAATACAATACAGGAACTACAAAGCTCTAAACAATGAAGTTTTCTGTTCCACAATTGCTAACTCAAACCTAATGTCAAGTGCTACCGACCCAGATGATATTGTCCATCATTTTACTAAATCTTTTTTAACTACATTCTCCAAACAAATCCCACTTAAAAAAATTCCGATTACTGAATATGAAAACAAAAAATTCGTCTCAAATTCAACCAAGCAACTTATTAAAAAAAGAAACGAGCAATACAAAAAATAAAAAAAAATTCCCATCCTTAAAAAATTAAAGAAAATTCAAAAATCTAAAACAAGTAATTAAATACCAGATCCGCACTGACACTAAAACTGAATTGGATGAAAAGATAATGAACTTTGGATTCTAAAAAGCAACACAAATTGAATATCCATTAAAATAAAAAAGTCACAAACATAGATATCAACCCAAATGACATCAACGACTTTTTTGTAAATATTTCTACTAAAGTTCCCAATTCTAATCAAGCACATCTAGTAAGACCTGCCCACATTTCAGACAACCTCAACTTTGAATTCAGAATGCTATCTTTAGAGGATATCAAACTCGCATGGAAAAAAAATAAAAATCCTGACAACCCATCTGAGGATTCAATGGGTATTTCTAATCGAATGATTAATCTCTGTATAAACATTCCACACTTCCAAAATGCATAACTATCACTATTTAATTCCATTTTGATGACCAGACAAATACCTTCTGTACTCAAAATTTCAAAAATTATACCAATTCCAAAAATATCCAAGCAATTATCTCTAAATGAACTTCGTCCCATTTCCATACAACCTGTAATATCTAAGATCTTTTAAAAATGTCTTCACAGTCAATTATCACTTTATTTTACTAATGGTAAACTACTATCCAACAGTCAATTTGGATTTAGATCCAAACATTTGACAGCACATGCTTTAATTGCAATAACTGATTTTATTTGTTATAATGCTGAAAAACTTAATTTATGCATAGTAGCAGGATTCGATACTGCTAAACCATTTGACACTGTGGATTGTGAAATACTACAACAATAAATAAAATCTAAAAAAGAAAGGTTCTAAGTTGAAGCGCTCCTAAAACAATGAAACAAGAAATTTGCCTCAAACGGCCACGACAAACAAATATTTTCAAACCCCAATTTGTATTTTATAAAATGAGAAATTTGCAGTTAAGAACATTGCATAGCCCATAGTTATTTATAAATATTTTATGTCATTTATTCAAACTTAATCTTTTCGCTAACATCGCACAACTGTTGTGCGGCCTTGGCACCGGTCTTAGAGCCCAATCGCACAAACCCTGTGCGAGTTGCAGGTCGTTGCTATGGCCCACTAACACAATTGTTTGTTGTGCGGGTCAATAACTGCATTAATTGACCAGCGCACAACGTTTGTGCGATTTTATATTGTTATTCATAGCCCAATTTTTATAATTTTTGAAACATTGTAAAAAATGGGACGTAATGTTGACTGTATTTTGTTTTAATTTTAGCTTTTCAATCCTTTTGAGGATATGAAATTCCCAATTTTGTATTCTTCAGAATTTTTAATATTAAGAAAATTTAACTGTAGTTTTTAACTACTATTTTTCGATAAATTAGTGATATAAAATGCCATTAAATTTCCCTTTGACTTGCCAACCATGAAAAAAATGCAATATATTTTTAGTTAAATTTAATTCCAAATTAAATTATTGGGTACAATTTTTCAAATAAAAATATTTTTTAATATTTTAAAAAAATTAATTTTGTTTATTACAATTCATTTAGTTTGAATTTCAATTGCTTCCATTGCTTTTTTTTTTTTAAAAAAAATTTGATTTAAGATTTTCCAATTTTTATTCATTTAAGTTGAAAATCTGATCCAAAAAATGTTTATTCAATAGAAAGAATTAAATTCAGGGCCATATGCAGAATTACGCGTCTCAAATTATAGAAAAAATATACAAATGAATTATGGTAAAAATTAATTTTTAAACCGAATTTTATCTAAAACTTATTCCTTTGGTTTGTTGTCCATACCAATACGAGCCATTAAATTAAAAAAATGAAGAAATTAATTTGGGCCAGGGGTATGTATGTTTTTGAGGTGTGGTTGACAGTAGCCCCCCATGCCGCGCAGGCCAGATTTGACCCATTGCAGACTCACCGATAACACGCCTTTACTGTGCTGACCCCACATTCCCTCTAGGATCAATGAATCTACCTGTCTCTTTAATGAATTTAAGGATGACTGGCAAGGGAATATCTATAAGTTCACTTTGGCTCAACAAATGAGAGCCAAATGTGTTAAATCGAATTAATGCATAAGCACTACAAACAGCTAAGAAATGAAAACTAGTCTCGTTCTCCTCCTCGCACTTAGTGCAAGTTGGAGAACTGAGAAGTTTCATTACAAACATATGTTTGTTTAGCGTTGGGCCAGGGGTGGTTGAAAGGTCAGATTTCTGTGGTCATCATAGCGCGTTTGCAATTTTGTGTCTTGGTCAATGACTAACTTTTTAAGAATGTACATTTGGTCGCATGGTAACGAAGCCTTTTAAATTGTTGGTAGCGAAAAGGTTAACAAAAACATTTAGAAGACAAATTTTAGAATCGTACGATGACTATAAAAACCCCGTGAGGGCAAACGATTTCTTGTTTCTGATTTTAACTTTATATTTAATATTAAGGGCTGATAAGGCTAGACAACATGCAAATTTTCAGTTTTCTATCCCATTCTTCTTCGGAACTTCACATAAGAATAGAAAGCAGACATATTTTTAGCCACCAATCATTCAACCAATTTGAATCGAACTTATCTATTGCACCTAGCATCAAACCTATTTCATACGGATTTGGGATAAAATAGGGCAAAATTGATTGAATGGTTTGGCCGTTACCGTCAATAATAATCCTAGAAGCCATGGCCATGGCTGAAAAGTAATATTATTTTTTGAAAATTATTATTGGAATTTGAAAATATTTGTTTGTCGTGGCTGTTTGAGACAAATTTCTTGTTTCATTGTTTTAGGAGCGCCTCAACTTAGAACCCTTCTTTTTTAGATTTTATTTATTTTATTGTTTTAAGTGACTATAATCGTCGATAAATTTCCCAGTCAGCTTCAAACAGCTCGAGCCAGGTTTTTCACCAAAAATTGGTCACTATTGTTTAGACACTAACTAAACATACACAATTTTGGCTTGCTAGACCGACTTTGCAGAAATAAGATGGTTAAACAGAGTCTGTCAGAGTCATTGTAAACAAAAAAAATTATTAACATTATTGCACGGTGGGCATGAAATGGTCACAAGCTACAATTATGCAGCATTTCAGTTTTCCACTGTTATTTTTTAGAAATCCGTTTGGGGTGGCCCTGTCTGGTCACTCAAAACAAAACAAAGTTTAAATCTAAGTTTGTATTTGTCATTCAGGGTTAATAAATTATCAGCATGTAAAATTTCAGTTTTCTATGCTCACTATTTAAAAACTCGTGTGTGTAGCCCAGTAGGGTCATTTGAAACAAAAAATTACAAAGCTAAATTTATTTTTCCATTCAACAATTTATTTGACTAACTCTTCGTAAATTGTATTAATAGTAATAATTGATAGGCTACAAATTAGTATGAAACTCTGAATTTAATGATGATGCTATAACGACAGCTATAAGGTATATCAATTACATTGCTAAGGCCAAGTTAGAGAGCCCTAAAATCGTCAGGTTGGACCGATTTTGGTCAAATAAAAAAAATGGTATAGTATATTTTTAATGTGCTCAATAAAATCAATAAGAGCCACTTTCCAGTGCAGTGTATAGCTCTACGGATTTCCAATTTTGTCTTATAGGGAAACATGGATTTAAAATAACATTTTTCAACATGTGAATCCAAATGACACTCGGGAGTGGACATTATCGGCTTTTTTATTCTTGTTGTTTTTTCGATTAAGTGTACCCCTTAGGCCGTAGCTCTATTCAAAGGTTTCATGAAAGGGGGTGAATGTATACTAAGGAGAAACCGTTACCATGGCCGACGTCCATACACTTTTGCCTCAACTTAGAAAAACTAGAATGGTATGGTGTAAAATCAAAACTACTAAATTCGTATTTAACTAATAGACAACAATTTGTATCTACCAAACTGATCGGAACTCGGGGGATACCCCAAGGTGCATGATTGAGTAGTTTACTTTTTTAATAATGATCAATGCATTACCCGACTATATAAAAAACTCTTCAACACTACTCTTCGCGGATGACAACCAAATTTTAATTAGTGGACCAGCAGAAAATATTGCTTTTTTGAAAGCAAAAATTGAAGAAGACGTTGAATGTGTGGTCCAGTGAATGGACAATAATAATTTGAAACTGAACTTTGACAAAATCTAATGTATGTATATGTATAGCTCACCCAGCTATACTTTCAAAACTTGATGATCTAAAAATAAATTTAAGAGGTAATCCTATTAAAATTGTAAAACAGATGAAAATATTAGGAGTAATAATAGATGACAGACTAGACTGGAAAAGTCAAACAAATAGCAGTCGGGCAATTTTCTACTTTACCCCTTAATGGAGGGGTAAACCTTTACCCCTCCATTAAGGGGTAAACTCCGTACCCCTCCATTAAGGGGTAAACTTTTGGGCCGTTCATATAATCGAATGTTCAAATACAGAGGTATAAATATTTACAGGAAAAAAACCGGAAGTCGTTAAAAATCCAAAGAAAATACAGCATAATATGTGAATTTATTTTAGTACACCTAATGAATTTTTTTCATCAAATATATTTTGTATCATTTAGTCACTTTGTTTCATTGTCTATGAACAGCTCTTTAAAAAAACAAAAATCTTTGCGAATTTATTGCCAACGTTCTCCAGAAATTTTTTTTTCACTACAGGGTCAATTTAAAGATTTTTATATGTTCTTTCGAATGGTAATATTTTTGGAATCCGACGGTCAAACCTCTCATCCCCTGGGGGCAAAGAGTCCGAAAAATCGAGTTTACCCCTTAATGGAGGGGTAAACTTCAAAGTTTACCTCCTAATAGAGGGTATACCCTTAGTGGAGGGGTAATGGTTTACCCTTTCATTAAGGGGTAAAGTAGAAAAGTGCCCAAATGCATAGTGTTAGCAAAAAATGTAACTCTATTCTGTACACCATGTTTCCTTTAAAAAAACATTTTATCCATTCAAAGTAAAACAATTCTTATTAATGCTTATGTCCAATCAATCATAAACTATGCAGCCATTGTTTGGCTCAGTCCCTCAAAAACAAATTATAAAATTATTCGTAGAATTCTAAGAAGATCTGTGAGATTTATTTTTAACAAACGAGACAGTTACGAAATTGATGAACTATTTAATGAAGACCTAAAAATGTTAGAACCTAAATTCAGATATCAATTTGAAACTCTAAAACTTGCATTCAACATTGTCAACAATACCGCTCCAAACTATTTCAACAACCACATGAACCTTGATGCATTCTTAATCAAGAGAACCAGAAATAATACCTATAAGTATATGTTAAATGAAGCCAATTCTAAAATGTTAAGTAAATCATTTCGCTACAACGGTTCCAAACTCTGGCTTGAATTACCAAATATTGTTAAAAAATCAAGCTCCACAAATATATTCCAAAAATTACTATTTAATCATATTCTATGTATCCAACAAGCTGAAAACTTTAGTTACGACGAACACACTAATTTCTGCAACTTATTGTGTATTGAAATCGTAGTGAACAACTATGCTTAACAATCATCCCTTGTAATTTAATGACCACCGTATGCCAATCGGCATGTGGGCTTTACATTGTATAAATAAATAAATAAATAACAATAATGTATTTATGTATCTCTTGTGTTATAGGCGAGGCCTGAAGGACACAATAAACTATTACTTACTTACTTATTTTTAAAAAGGGGAATTATATTGGAAAGTGAGTTACTTCGGGAGGGAATTTATTTAACAAGCTACTGTACATTTCAATTCAACCGAATGAAAATCCGAAAACACCTGAAATCACCCGGAATCAAAAAGTAATAATTGTGCGTGGAAACCAAATAGCCAACTATATGTGATAGTGCAAACGCGTGCCACATGGTGACTACAAATAACAACAAAGTTAAAGTTATTACACTTCCTTGAACTAGGAAAAATATAAGACTTAATAACTTGTAATTAGCAAACAAGTGTCCTGCTCAATTTGCCGATGAGAATATTTGATCAAATATCAAACTTTTGATTTATCAGATGCGCAGGTGATGACGAAAAAATTGCGGAAAAACAAGCAGGTTTTAGTAAAATCGATTGCAAAAATTGCTATCGTTTAAAAAGGGATAAACAAAACTATACAGTGTCATGCACGGTATTTTACTACGGGTTCAAAATTGAAGAACTCAAAAAATAGCCAACAAACTGAAACTAAATTTTAACTTTAAATTCTCAGACATAGTTGGCACCAAAAACCGAAAACGCCCATCCAAAAAGTTTTGAAACACCAAAGAAATTAAATTTCAAAGTTGAGCATCGTAGTTTTATAGTTTCCAGACGCTCTGACTTGTAGTTTTTTTTAAAACATTAATTTTATTTTTCAGCATACTAAATGCATAGAGATTCACGAAATCTATATCAGAGCTCTTCATAAGTATCCCTTTATTGGATTTGATTTTTATCACTAGCCTAAGTTTGAAATATTGGCCACATTCGACCATTTTGACGACATCTTCAATACCTCCACTTCGCGTTGGACTACCACTTTGATAAGCTCTCCAAAAATAAGGTTCTTGAAAGTAACCTAACCAACCTTATTTACACCAAACTGTCCCTAATTCAAATTTTAAAAAAATGCTTACCGTAAAACGTGAAAAAAATCCCACCGTCAAATAACCCCCCCCCCCACTCACTTTTTAGAGGGTTAAAGCAATAACTCCTACCTGAAATAACTCCCCCCTTCCAATTTCAAAAATGGTAAATATGGTAATAAAAATTTAACATTTTAATCCGAACGTAAAATACGACAAGTCCAACAACCGTTTTGTACTCACTCTCTCAGTTTTTATGCAAACAAAGTATGATTAGCGGATTATAAAGTAAATTTGGTCAATTTTTTGTGTTTTATTAGTATTTTTTTAGTAATATATTTTCTTAAGCTGACATTCCATTATTGAGGTCGTTGGTTCTGATGTGAGCTCACTTTTCACAAACGCTCCTATTTATTAACCAATCCAAATAATTCAATTTCTTTTGGAGAAAAGTGAAGTTTGGAAATCTAGCACCAGCCTGCGACGTACTTTATCTTTGCATGCAAAATACCTATTAGCTTATAAAACAAACATTTTCAAGCCCATTTCCGGTACTCGAATGGGCTCGCCTCTCTCTCCAGTCTTTGCTGTACTGTTTTTGCAGAAACTGGAAGCAAACCTGGCGGTCAACAATCCAAATATCTTATTCTACAGATGTTTTGTAGATGATAGGTTGTCTCTCAATAAATACAACACAAGTGAACAGATGCTTGACAAACTACATAGTTTCCATCCAGCTATCAAATTCACAGTTGAAAATGAAGTCAACAAGCGGATACCATTTTTAAACATTAAAATGGAAAAAGATGACGGAGGTCTAATTCACCAAACTGTTTACCAAAAGCAGACGCATACAAACAGATATTTGAATTTTTAATCATACCATCACTTCTCTTACAAGATTTCTGTGATAGATTCTCTCTCTTATCGAGCTTTTCAAATATGTGACCCCAAATATTTAGAAGAAGAACTTCAACAAATTCATAATACACTCCAGCAGAATGATTACCCATCGACCCTGATAAAAGAGAGGTTCGCAAAAAAGAAACTAAGAGGAGAGGAATTTGAAAAAGACCAAAAACCAAAAAAGCATTTCGGAACCTTCACGGATGATACTGCCTTTCATAAGTCCTCTTACTTATCGAATAACAAATTACATACTAAAAAATGTGGAATTAACTTTCGATATCCAGCTGGCCAGAAAATTGGACAAGGAATCTGCAACCATCAATTCAAACCCAATTCTGAACCGATTAGAATCTATAAGATTGTTTGTTTATGTGATAGACCATATATTCGAGACAAGTCGAAGTTTAAAGATACGAGTGAAAGAAAATTTAAAGCATATAAGGAAAGGAGATCACACGAAATCGGCATTGGCGGAACACATCTCTAAGTACCCTCATCATCACATTACCCAAGACTCAGCCAGTCTAGTTGTTTGTGAGTCAAGGATCTTTCCAAGAAAGTTCAAAGAGGGTCTTTATATTCGAAAATGCGAGAACCCCCTAAACCGAGATGATGGACAGCAGATGAGTCCGGTGTTCGTTAATTTAGTTCTACCCCTTATCAAACCACCTTGACAACATTTAAATGTTATTGATAAGCACTATTTCGAATTTCGTAATTTATTCTACTACACATTTTTTACAAAAAAATTCTTGTAATTATTGACTCCTGCAGAAGGTATGAGTATCATATCGAAAGCTTGAGCGAAAACATATAAATAATGTTCTCTTCATCATCCATTGAATCCTTACACCACCCAAGGGGGTCACACCTATTTCAAGCATTAAGTCCCTCCGGAAATAACTTTCCTCCCCGAAATAATTCCCCCCATTTTGGAAGGTTTGAAATATTAACTCCCCCAAAGAATTAATTTCACGTTTTATGGTATATAAATACAGTTTACATACCCTCCATTCATTGATCTCAATGCCGTGGCGGCCTTGCGACGCCGCCGGTTGGGCGTCGAAATGGGAACTGTGAGACTACAATCTGGCAACAAACTGCCAGGTCTTTGAGCTCAGTGGATGGAGAGCATTGCTGAGGGCCCCCATAACAATGATATTTGATGTTTATTTAAAGGAGCTGATAAAACGGCTATTAGTTTGGTTTTTTAAACATCACTATGAATACAAACAGTTTCAAATAGGATGGATATAACGTGTGATATAGCAAAAGTAACTTTATGGAGTGCATGTGGAGTTCGAAAACATTGAATATGTGATGCAGAGAGGAAAGATTTTGCAACCAAGAGACCGAAGAATATTTTTGGAATATTGTAAACGATAGTAAGATAATAGACAACAAAATCAAAATGTTTGGCAGATTTTGCCGAATTTGAAAACATATAAGGCAAAAGTTGGGCAAAAAATTAGGAAAACTTGTTATAGATATGGCCCGACGAAACATATTGGCTATGGGATATATATGATTTTATAGACCAAGTCTAAAAATACCAAAGTAAAAACCCACTAAAAATTTGCAATAAATCGGACGTTTAGCAAGGAGTGAAACACTTATGGGAATCCTGTCTCTATCCGTCTGTCCATGTTGGCTTTAACTCTAAAACGAGTCAACTGTTTCGAGTTCTGTTTTCTGATATCGGTTTCAGCAGGGGTCGTTTTTTTGCAAACTCGCAAACGCCGTTCGCAAGAATTTTTGCTAAAAAACAGGGATTGCAATTTCCCCCTCACAAAAACAGAGATTTCTAAAATTTCGCTACCCAAATAGATTTTTTTTTAAAAAAATACAGGTAGTTGAAAAAAAATTGGAACTTAAATGGAAAATTAAATGAAATTAGAACGAAAAAACAGGGATCTTAGGAAGCTCTATCGCTACTAGTCACTGTTTTTACTTGAGAAAAGAGATTTTATCTGCGTTTGCAAGACTTTGGAAAAAAACATGTATATTTAGAACGTTGCTACACATATGGACATCATAAATTTTTGTTCACGTTTGCAGGGACTTAAAAAACGGAGTTTTAGGACTTACGGCCCCTGAGTTTATGACCGAAAATGATATTTGACAACCTTGGCTGACCCCATGAACCCGTAAACCGCGAACAGACAAATACAAACTTTTGGTTTCACCCCTTTGCACAGCGTTGCAACGGTTTAATTAAAACTTTATAACGCTTTTAATTTCGTGGTTTTACTTCTTGGACACTCTTTCATGTTCATTTCATCGTCACGTTGTGATTCCGTCAACTTATCTGGGTTTTCACATAATCTTACTAAACCTTTACTAATAAATATTTCCAGAAAATGCCAAAACAGGCAATTAATTTGCCAACCCATTTTTAAATACTCTTAAATCGCAAGGGTAGGCTAATAGGATTTTCGAGGTTGTAATAGCTATGATTTAAACTGTGTGCTTCTATTTTCTTGAGAATTGATTAATTGATTGAATTTAAATGTTAAAACAAAATAGAGACTTACCAACGAAACGAAACACAAAAATGCGAAATTCATTATGACAGTATACACTGTCTGATGAAAAATGTAAATTTAATCTTGAAAACTGGTTCCGTATCAAAGTAGTCGATATTGGGGTTAGAATGTTGTTTTTTTCACGGACTATGCAATAAACCTTGGAAAATAATAGAAAATTGTTTTACTATGTATTGTTACGTTTGTTTAATGCAAGTTTGGCATTCGCTTTCAGGAAAAAATGGCATTGATGTCAGATTAAAAACTTTCACGTGTAACTTTATTATTTTATCAATTTCGAATCAGTAGAATCAAAAGTAACAAAAGATGATTGTTTGAACATTTTTTTCTATTTTCATTTAAAACATAGACCCATACAATTTAAAAAATGTTACATTGCATTAAGTGTATATTGTTCTATTTCAAAATCGAAAATGTAATTTCGAACCAAAAAATGTTTAACCAATGTGGGTTTTATGGTTAGTACTTTTACTAAATTTGATGATCAGCTCAAAAATATTAATCTGCATAAAATGTACCAAAATCAATAATAATAAAACTCATTCGTCAATCCGGGCTCAATCTATAGCAAGGGAAAGCCAACTTTACCACCCGTTTCA